>APFE031077740.1:38705-71740 GCA_000404065.3 Pinus taeda | reverse complement strand
AAATATTAATTAACTAATTCTATATAAATAATAACATTAATATTTCCAATATACTAGTATTAAAATCATTAATAAATATTATCTATTTTAATTTATCATAATGGTAAATATTATTATTATATCCTATTATTAAAAGTAAGATTTAAATCTCGACCTAATTAAAGCTCAGGAAATTATTATTTTATATTTTATTTATTTAATTATTTATTAATGTTAATATTATTAATATTCATATTCCTATTAAGATAAAGTAATAAAAATATAAACTACTATCTTATTAAATCTTATTAATATATATTATTTAATACTATATATTTACCATATTACCTAACTAAAAATATTTATTTATATTTAATTACTATATTAATAATAACCTTAATATTTCCAATATACTAATATCATTAATAAATATTATTTATTTAAATGATTAGAATAATGGTAATCATTATTATTTTATCCCTATTATCCTATTAAGATTTAAATCTAGACCTTAATTAAAACTAAGGAAATTATTATTTTTATTTTATTATATATTTAATTAATTAATTTATTTACTAATGTTATATTATTAATATTCATATTACTATTAAGATAAAGTACTAAAAACATAAACTACTATCTTATTATAAACTACTAATCTTAAGTGTACTTAAGATTATGCGGTCATCGGTCGACTCTGCGCATAGGGTCCCCTCCGGTAAAGCAACTATGCAAAGGTCCAAGGTCCTTACCAATTCTGCAACCTGACTCATCTCCGATGCCAGGCTCACTTGTGCTATGCTTGATTGACCTACACCCACCTATATCCTAGTAGTTTGGATCCGCAGCTAGCGAATATCCTTCTGGACGCTCCCCATCATTTCCATTTACTGCTGCTTGAACTATTGTGGCAGTTCATTTGTAGTATCCTGGCCTTTGTCACCGATCTCATTGACATCACCCTCCGTCAACACCATGGGATCACTCTACACCTTGTCTTATTTTTTCTTTTTGTAGGGATATTCCCGATACTCCTGTTCACTCTTCTTAATCCGAAATGGGGTGCTTTGCCCCTCATCTCCTCCACCCCCCTGCTCAAATTGTTCTTCCTCCTCGGTCGCGGGTGAAGGGGATTTACCACTTCTCTATGATTTGCGCTTCGCTTACTCAGCATGCTCCTTCTCCATCCGAGCCTTCTCTGTGTTTCTAGAAAAACTAGTATTCCTAAAGAATGCTAGCCCTCTAGGTTTGGCAGCTACCCTAGAAACAACAATTTAAAGCAATCCAACGATTTCTTCTATGTGTAACAGATAAGAGAAAGATAATGGAACCAACCTAGAACTTCCGCTTAATCCCTTGCTTGATCTCTCTCCCCTTTGACAGAGCCTGCAACTCCTCCCCGTACTTAACGCGCTTAGAGAGTACCTGCAAAACTACAGCAACAAAGAACTGTCAAAGCATCGTGATCTATTACAAAATAAACATTATAGAATCAGATATATAATGAACAAATGATAGCATTCACAAATGATAACATTCACAAATGATAACATTCACAATTGCACAATCATATGGAAGAAAACTTGAAGAACTTTATTAATAGAAGGGAGAATTACAACCCAGTTGTCTGATCCAACATCATCCTCCCAGCTTAAATCGTTGTTCACCTCATGAAATAGTAAGATCACTCCAACAATACAATGCTCTTTCCTCAATTACAAACTATCAACACTTCCTTGCAATTCACGATATTCCAGCCTCTAGATCTCTTAGATGAGGGATCCATTTATAGATGTGTGCAAGGGTGTGAGTCATCCATGGGGTTTGATTAGTGTCATTCCACTTGTTACAATGGGTTCCAAAAGAGAAGGGATTGGAGATTTCTTAGATCCCTTATTCATCCTTGTGCGAATTCAGAGAGGTAAGTGGCATAGGAGAAAGTTCTGGAAAATTTCATTAACAATCAACTGAAAAATGTCCTGGATATTTGTCCATCCTTGCCCATCGCACCCTATAGAAGGCCTAAATAGTATGCATCACACCCTGGTAGTGTATGACTTAGTATGCATCGCACTTTGCTAGTGGAGCAGTCAGTATGGTTCAATTTAGGCAGTTTCTGGATGGTTTCTCAGATGGAATTTTTGGGGAATGATGTATTTAGATGACTAGTACGAAACAACTCTTTTAGGGGTTGATGTGCCCTAATACATTGACATATAAGTTTGGGGTTGATGTGCCCAAATATGTCTATAACAGTTTCCCCCTAAAGTACGAAGTCGTAAATATTGATGTCGGGTGAAATGCTTTATCATGAGGATCCGAAGTTTCGAACTGGAAGGTGACCTGCATAAGTTACAATATAATACATCATCATAATATAATTTTCATGATCTAGCTGAGGGAGGCATTCCCATGTTCAACTTTATAAATTCATTTCATGTACATAGATCAAATAGTTGTCTGCAGATACAGACTGGTGAATCTTCAGATATAGAGTCATCATCCATGGTTAGGATGACCATCTGTGTAGAGCCTTTGTACATTTGATGTTTCTATATTCCTGAATATATCACAGCCCAGATGGATGAAACTAGATCCAGGGTCTTCAAATTTTTCCAATCTTTGCTCAATGTACAAGTCAATCCATGTGAAGAGATGTTCTGAAGTCAAACATGGAAAGACATCGCGTGATTACTAGCTAATGGTGTGAGCTATTAACAGATGCGAGAGGAATCACTGATAATGATAATGACCCTCAAGGTATGATAGTACAATTCACGTGGTGTGAATACATGATCCGATGTCTAACACTATGCAAAATCTTCCAGTTGAAGGCCATTGATGTCAACCTGTTGCTGGAAGTGAGAAACTTGGCTTTGATGTATGCAAGCTCCATAGTACTGAAAGGGTTGTTTCTAAGTCAACTTCTTGGATAATGAGCTGATGTTGACAAGAAGCGACTCATCGTAGGAGGGCCGTGATGTATCCCACATCTACGACACGAAATGAAGCAAATGATGTTATGGAGGTGAAAAACAAATTGACAACACAAGGTTCAGGAATAGCGGTCATGAAAAAATGAAGGTTGGCAGTATTGCAGTGGATGAGACATTAACTGGATGGTGATTTCTCAACTGAATGATTTCTCTTTAACATGTCGGTGACACTGAGATGAATTGGTAGCGTTAACCCCAAAAGATGGATGGTATGAAAGACCAATGGTGAGATTACCGGTGAATAGAATAACCCTACCCAACTTAATAATGGTGATGAAGTGAAAGTGTCATGTTCAAGAGCAGCTTGCTACCATAAATTCTTCAAGTTTCTTCCCCTTTTTCCCCAGTCATTGCTAACCAATACCTCTTTATTTTTGTCAAGCTTGATGAGGATAACATATTCTTGTTCTATAATTTTCCCTTCGGGGAAACTTGTCGCTATTTAATGTTTTAACGAGTCTAGCAACAGTGAAACTTGGTCTTGTCTAGATGGACAAGTTTGTCGCTATTGTTTTAACGAGTTTAACGACAAGAATAACTTGGTCCTTTTCATGTTTAGAGAGTTTGAAAAAGGGATGAAAAGAAAACTCCATAAGTTATTTTTCATAAAGTAATCCCCCAGGTTCGAAAAAGGATAAAATAATACAGGAGGGATGACATTTCCAATACTTTAATGAGTTGGAAAATACAAGCACTCGAAAATCTTTTCATATTTAATGAGTTTGAAAAGGGTTTAAAGAGGACTCTGTTTTGAGGAATGAGTGGTGTCTAGGGTGGCAACTAGTTCCGGTGATGTTGGAACTTCTCAAAACATGTTGATTTCCATGAAGAGGCTAGCTAATAAGACCACTCATTGCGACTTTTCCTCAAAAAAGGGTAAAACAACCAAGTGGAAGTGTATGATCGGCCAAAGAGATGGTGGTGATAGGATGTACACAACCAAGGTTCAAAAGGTTGATAGAATGACAATCACAAAGGTTAATTACTTGTAAATGGGTTCATTTTTTGACAAGCTTAAACCATGGGGAACTATGCTTGGATTCGGTTTCATTTTTACAAAAGCTTGAAATGAAAAATTATGCTTGGATTCAATTTCATTTTTACACAAGCTCGAAATGAAAAAACTATGCTTGAATTTAGTTTCATTTTTACACAAGCTCGAAATCAAAAAAACTATGCTTGGATGGTTTGGATGCCCCCAACATGACAAAAGGAAGAGTCTGTTGTAACCAGATGGAAGTCACTACGGTGAAGCAAGACGATTATCCAACACGTATTTGACTTCGTTCAGATAGACAAAGGTGAATGGTGTGATAGACTAATCACATAACCTACAGGGAAACCTATCTTTACAACTAGGTGCATGCCCCCAAGCTTCTTTACACTCACCAGACTACTCATGGTTATCAGGTGGATGGAATGAAGGTTCAAGTGATATCATTGATGTAAATGGACCATTTAGGGATGATGCTTGACTTGGAGCTATGTTTGGACCGGGAAATGAAAGCTGGTCAACGGTGACAATCTTGCCTTCATGCAGGAAATGCATCACTTGAAAGAGTGTTGAAAAAATAGCTTCCATGTTATAAACATAGTCACACCTAAGAAGTAAATTGTAATCTAACAGCCTTGGGACTACCATCACGTTCAGATGAACGATTTTCGCTCCTAAAGTAATAGGTAACTTAGGAAGGGTCCCTAATGATCGACTTGCTCCTTTGTTAAAGCTTAATAGATTCTGTGTAACATGCATAAGCGATGGTGAACCAAGTGCTTTCCAAGCAGTTGAGGAAAGGATACTCACTGATGCACCTTCATCTATAATAGTGCCAGACAAGATCATTTTACAAACTTGTACTATGATCTGGAAAGGTACATAAGAAGGAAGGTGGGATCTTGCCAGTCGATTACAACCAAAGGAAGTGACTAGACTACTTGGAGAGGGTACCAAAGAAATGGGAGAATTGACCCCTTGTGTTACGAGAACTGGAGGACTTTCCTCCTGTCTTGATGGAATAGGTAGATTTCCCGCAAGGTCATTAGAATCCGAAGTAACAAAAAGAACTTAAATGGTATCATTTTCACTCTCTTTGGGAAAGGTATGATTAGCTGAAGGTGAAATTGGGTCAACTGTTACCTCAACTTGTTGACTTTGGTCTGGTATAGACTCATAAGGTTCGCTTTCAGAGAGAGTGGTTTCGACTGACGATTGATTTAAGTCAATTGGTATTTTAACTAGTGAAGGACTTAGGGAGAGTTTCCTGTAACCAGATGGAAGTCACGGCTGTGAAGTAGGACGGTTATCCAAAACTCTTTTGGCTTCATCCAAGAAAGGACAAAGGTGAAGGGAATGGTTACCTTCACATAACCTACATGGAATCCTGACCTTTCCCTTTTGTCCACGAACTTTGCTATCACTAGTTGATGGTGTGTTACCAACATGATCTCAAGAGGTTGATGACACCATATGGTGTGAACGGGAATACCATTCTTTCAGGATCCTAGGAAAGTAAGGACAGTCTGGGAAGTTTAGTGGACGGATTTTCATCAGATGATGCATTGAAAGCAATGGTTGCTTGGTTGCCCCTTTTCTTAATTGGCTTCTTCTTGTTCTCCTTCCCTTTCTTCTTCTTCTCAGCCACCTGGTTACTAGTATCACTACTTTCACCAAGCGAAGTGGAAGAAGGGGAGGGAATAACAAACGAGGAAGAAGGCGAAGGGTCAACTTCAGGATCAACTTGAGGTTGATTTTGTTCAATTGAAGGTGTACTCCCATTTTGAACCAAAGAGGTTGAAAACAACCATACTGGCAGACCAATGATAAGTCTCGGAAGGGATAATGTAGCCATATAAGGAGCACCAATATTTTCGAAGGAAGGAAAAGGACTAGGATTCCCTTCAAAAGGGATTTCTTGATTGGTGGACTTCAGATTGGTCTCCATATATATCAACCTAAGATTAACTAAGGAACAGGGATGTTATTCCAAATTCAATTAATTTTAATGATGCTTGGACACAACTTTGCTTTTTAATTTTTTAAGAGTCGAGAAAAAACTAAAGACGACTCTAGTCTCCTTCGATTTTTAATGATCCTAAAAGGATAAGTGATCAGATGGACCTTTTCTTTTAAGGAGTCGAAAAGGAACGAAAGTGGCTACTTTGGAAAATCTAGACAGAGGGATTACCAAACGAATTGCGAAACTGCAATATACACCTTGGTGATAAATTAAAGAGAAATTACCATGGACTTATGCATGGCAGTCAATCTTCCTGAATGCTGTGTTCAGTGCATTGTGATCAATAAGGCAGTAGACTTAGTTTCCTATGGATAAAGGATTTAAGCCTATTGTGGTCTCCCAATATATATGCGACAGTACAGGGAGCACAAGTCCGTGCTACCGCTTGTCGTATCATGGAGGAAGAATCACCCAACCTTCAATGAAAATGATAGCCACTAGTTTTAATCACGCCGGAACATGTCCCTAGCCTAGACCTCTAGATATGTTGCGTTACGTTCCAAAGCATTGTTAGATTCATTGAAATTCATTTTAAAGTTGATCTTGTTTAGAGTTTTCCTTTCAATGGTTCACCGCATGATGATAATATGAAATTCCTAAGATGCAATAAACAATGATAAGAAATCATTGTTTATTTTGAGCAATGAAAATCCTAGCTACTAGGGAAAGAAAATTGCAGTGCTTTTAAACAAAGAGTAAAGAGCATACAATAGCGCATTTCCCTAAATCATATTTTCACACACAAACCAAAAAAATGCTAAATGCAAATCCATGTATTTGTTTTCATTCTCCTTAATGTGAAAAATGCCAAAAAGGAAAACTAAATGCAGCGAAAAGCTGAAATACTTTACTCAAAATGACATTTTCGACAATTTCTTCTTCAAAAGAGAAAGGAAGACTCAATGACACTTTTCAATTTTGAATAAAAATGCTTTCGACACTTTGAATATAAACAGATCAAACCAAGAATATTAAGAAAATTTCAACCGATTCTCAAGGGAAGGAAGAATTCACGACGCTTCTCTTTTCGACACAAAACAACAATTACGACACTTTTTGTATCAAAGTGACAAATCGATTTAAACAACTTTTCAACAAAGGATTGTAAATGATGAAAAAATACACAAAAAATGCTCACTAATCCTAATGTAATTGAGCGTGATCTAAGTGATGCAAGTAAGTTTCAGTAAAGAGGTATTGTTCATATGCAGCAAAACAACTAAACAAAATTGAAAACAAGGTCAAACACCCTCAATTTCTAGAATAGGAAAAGAGTTCAGTCAGCCATCGCACCTGGGCTTCGCAGAAATAGAGATGCATCACACTTACTACACTTGGGAGGTGCGATGCATACTGAATTACAGTGGAAGACAGTGCAATGGTCTAGGGAGCACAACCGAAATGGGTTTTGGCTCAGATGTGCAGCAGTTTTCAGTGAGTTAAGCTGGGATTTGATGAAAAATAAAGAGAAAAGTATGAAGGAATGTCTTGAGAGGCTACTGAGCTACCAAAAGGGCATCTAGATGTGCTTGCAAGTCAAATATTTAATTCATAAACTAAACCAGATATTAACTGAAGCAACATTCATCTACTATGCAATTACAGAGCAAGAGCAGTTTGAAGGCTACCTGGATGACTTTCAACTTTGTCTATAGTTTATAAAAAAAACAATAACAACAAAGAAACACCTATTCATTCCCCAGTGGAGTTGCCAATTTGTTTTTGGGAAAACTAATATTCCTAAAGTGCTAGCCTTCTAGGTTTGACAGTTACCCTAGAAACAACCGTTTAAAACAATCCAATGATTTGTCCTATGTGTAACGGATAAGAGAAAGATAATGGAACCAACCTGGAACTTCCGCTTAATCCCTTGCTTTATCTCTCTCCCCTTTGACAGGGCCTGCAACTCCTCCCCGTACTTAACACGCTTGGAGAGTACCTACACAAGTACAACAACAAAGAACTGTCAAAGCATCGTGATCTATTACAACATAAACATTACAGAATCATATATATAATGAACAAATGATAGCATTCACAAATGATAACATTCACAATTGCACAATCCTATGGAAGAAAACTTGAAGAACTTTATTAATAGAAGGGAGAATTACAACCCAGTTTTCTGATCCAACATCATCCTCCTAGCTTCAATCCTTCTTCACCTCATGAAATAGCAAGATCACTCCAACAATACAATGCTCTTTCCTTAATTACAAACTATCAACACTTCCTTGCAATTCACAATATTCCAGCCTCTAGATCTCTTAGATGAGGGATCTATTTATAGATGTGTGCAAGGGTGTGAGTCATCCATGGGGTTTGATTAGTGTCATTCCGCTTGTTACAATGGGTTCCAAAAGAGAAGGGATTGGAGATTTCTTAGATCCCTTATTCATCCTTGGCCGAATTCAGAGAGGTAAGTGGCATAGGAGAAAGTTTTGGAAGATTTCATGAACCATTAATTGAAAAATGTCCTGGAAATTTGTCCATCATTTCCCATAGCATCCTATAGAAGGCCTAAGTAGTATGCATCCCACCCTAGCAGTGTACCACTCAGTATGCATCGCACTTTGCCAGTGGAGTAGTCAGCATGGTTCAATTTAGGTAGTGTCTGGATGGTTTCTCAGATGGAACTTTTGGGGAATGATGTATTTATATGACTATGTTCCTTTAGGGTATGAACAACTCTTTTAGGGGTTGATGAGCCCTAATACATTGACATATAAGTTTGGGGTTGATGTGCCCAAATATGTCTATCACACTCTACGACTTCCTTCTTCGGTTGCGCAGCCAACTTTTGCACAACCTGCTTTGTTGCATCCTTCCTTTTCTTTTCTGTCAAGCTTCCCACGCCCTTACTAGTGCTGACATCCAAATTTGAGGGGGCGTGCAATTCTATTGGCCATCACTTGATTACCTCCTGTATGTCATGATCTATGATCAAGTATGGTAAATCATACAATTTCTATTGTGGGCCCTTCCGTGCCTGAATGTAGACCCGATAGAAGTCAGTCTTGAATGTGAAATAAGTTGACAACTACTCGTACAAGGTCAGGGGAAACCTTGGGCACTAGTTGATGGCCATGTGGAAGCTTGATTCCATCAAAACCTAGAATATTTTGGTTTTTGTGACCCGTGTGGGGTCTTTTGTGGCCCATAGGGAGGACAACTTCATAGGCTCCGACAATCCTCCTTTCAACAGAGGAAACTAGCTGTCCTCCGACAGCTTCCATGTGACTAACACGATGGAGAGTAGCAACCAAGCATAATAGAATGGTTTGGTCTCATCTTGGACCTCACAATAATTCGCAAGGAATTCACTGCACATGTACCATGACTAGTTGAACTGCACACCCTTCACACATTATGCAGCTAGAGAAACTATAGGCATTGGAACTTCGTCTGCGCGAATGTTCCTCATTACCTTCCTTGCAAGGATTTGTGTGGAAATTTTCACCGAGGGGTCATTGATAGAGGTGATAGAGTATTCACGTAGCTTTTTCATAAGGGCAAATTCCTTCTTTATCTTGTCTGTCAAATCCTTTTTGCCTGCCTTTCCGCCAAACTCCTTGGCCGGATTCAAACTCTCATGTGGCAGGTGCATGATCCTATGGATGATCATGTCAGTGATGGGTATAGGCCCTTCGAGCCATAATCAACCATCATGCACCAGTGTAAGCAATTGACACACGTATATTGTGTTAATAGTGGTGCAATGAAAATGGGGCACCCACAACAGGTTCAATAACCCAGAATTCTCCACTCTGTGGATCCATTCCACCATCTCTAACTCAGTGACACCTGAGTCTGGGTAATTGACATGCTTCATATAATTGGCAGTTGCAGGTGAGGGAACCGCTCATCATCTACCAGGTCCCAATCTTCTATCTTCAACAGGGGGATCTGCGCAAGGTGCAGATCTTCGAAGGGAACCTGCTCCAGCAACAGGGGCATAGATATGACAATTTTTTCAGAATATGGGTCCTTCGTGACCTTTTCCTTCCCTTTGCACGGAGGGATATAATCATACAACTTATTAATGGGCTCAAGTCTCTCAGCGTCTATGTCCTCGATGCCTTGTCCTTTCTCAGCCTTCAAATCGACAACCCTCTCGGGCTGCTTGTATTTCTTCTGCTTTTGAGTTGCATAATGTTTTCTGAGTGATTCATGCACTGACACCGACTTCTTTTGTTTATCCTTCTTTAGTTTCTCAATTTCTCTAACAGGGGGTAGGCCTCGTCCTAGGCGACCTCGTGCCATAGGCATATGAGCTGGAGCTTCCGTACTCACTACCTTTGGAGAAGATATTTCAAATGCGACATCTCCCCTAGTGCTCACAGTCTTAGTAGGGCTTAGTGCTAACATGGTTTCAAGGATGAACTTCTAATTCAACTCTGGTAAATTAGCAAATGTAAGGCTCACGACCAAATCCTCAAAGAATGAGCAGTTCATAAGAAATAGATAACACAACTCAAAATATTTAAGGGTGAAAAGTATTATCTGTTGGATTGGTACGCGTAATTTATAGGGGATTTTGAATTCAAATCCGATCATTCCCCCCAAAATTCTATCATTAATGATGTTTTGGCAGCAAATCTTCAAAGATTTTGGCCTTAAATGTTGCCATCTCACTCCTTTTAACCATCTTCTGGCTGTGAAATCATGAATAGTGACTCCAATGATCACTTTCCTGATGTGTTTTGTGACACATCCCTCCATGGCGCAACTCCCTTTGCATAAATTCTTATACTACAACATCACCATTTTCCACGCAGTCCACCTTCCACGTAGTCCCCCACCCCTGGCAATGTAGTTTATAGTTCCACGCTCCCTTACAACTACCTAGAGCACTAAGACTATCCTATCGCCATATAGTCATTGAGCAGGATCCCTTGTATATGGTTTCAACTGCCTTCCATTCACCCTTCTTGGAAAAGGTTCTCCATTTAGCTTCGTGAGTTGAATTGCACCTCCATCTATAATTTCTTTAATAGCATATGGCCCAAGACAATGCATCTGAAATTTCCCCAGAAACTTAGTGAACTTGCTATCATATAACAATACCAAATCATTTACCTTGAATATGTGTAACTTGATGTGTTGATCATGCCATGCTTTTTCATGTTCCTTCTATACTTGCTGATGGAATCTAGCTAAGAATCTGTCTTCTTTAAGCTCCATCATTTGTGCGAGCCGTTCTTCCAAGGCTTCGCAATCTTCCATACCTATGAAAGCTCCTATGCATAGAATAGGCACAATATATTCCATAGGAATCACAACTTCTACGCCATAGATGAATCTAAAAGGTGTATGTCCTATCAGCTTTTTACAAGTAGTCTTGTATGCCAATAGCACTGTAGGTACATGCACATCCCAATCATTTCGCTGCGCGTTACAAATCTTTGTCAGTGTGTTCTCCAAAACCTTATTAAAGGCCTTTATTTTTCCATTAGCGTGAGGATGATATGGGGTGCTCTTCTGATCATGGAATTGGAACTCCTCATTCAACACGTTGTGTGTCTCATTTAGGAAGTGCGTACTGTGATCACTCATCAACACCTTTGGGCAGCCAAATCTAGTTAACACATTTAAACAAACACTTTGCTGCAGTAGCCCTTGTGCAATCTCTAACTGGTTGTGCCTCTATCCATATGGCTAGATACTTTGTCGCGGTGATGATATAGTGTGGGCATGTCTTCTTTCCTGGGAGTTGAATTCACCCAATGAAATCAATTGCCCATTTGTCAAATGGTTGCAACAATACTTGAGGATTCAGTGGAAACTCATCCCTCTGCAATGGTCTACCTATTCGTTGACATGTATCACATGCCCTACAATATGCTTTAGAATTGTTATGCAGTATAGGCCACCATAAACCTACACGCAAAATCTTCTGCGCTGTCGCCTTTCCCGCTTAATTTCCTAACCACAACCCCTCCGTGAGCTTCAGCAAGGATGTTGTTCCACTTAAAGTCTAGCACATATCATCATAATATCTTATCTGCAACCATATTATTTAAATGTCCTACAATCACTAAGAATTGAGGCTTCTATGATCCATATTAATTTTATGAGAGATTTTTCAGCGTAAATCACATGAAATTTCATTTGTCAACGTGTTTCGAACCAACCAGTGTGGTTCATCTTCAGGACAAGTTGAAGAGTCAGCTCTGACTCTTCAACTTGTCCTGACGATGAACCACACTGGTTGGTTCGAAACGCATCGACAAATGAAATTTCATGTGATTTACGTTGAAAAATCTCTCATAAAATCACTAAGAAATTCACTGCACGCACTACTAGTTCCTTCTTTTTCTGGCTTGTGTACCCTTCCAGTGTCCTCCCTGTAGTCAAAAAGTGAATAATATATGCAAAGTTGTTATCTACTACACATACTGCGAAGAGCTACGCATCGGGAAACCCTTCCTCCAAATTGGTAGGCTCCTCTCCTGTCTCAATCTGTGATAGATGGTCAAGTTCTGCATTCAACCTTCTTGGCTTCACAATAACCTCAAAGTCATAATCCTGGAATATCAACAACCATCGGCATATCTTCCACCCCAACACAAGCTTATTAACCAGGTATTTCAAGGTAGAATGATTTGTGGACATTTTAAAATGTTTGCCCAACAAGTAGTGCCTGAACATTTGAAGAGTGTATACCATGGCCAATCCTTTGCACTCTGTCATTGAGTAATTCTTCTCAGCCTTTGATAATTTGCTACTTACGAAGGCTATAGGGTGGTCCATCTCTCCTTCACCGGCCTGTGTTAGCACTGCTCCCAATGTAATGCAAGAGGCATTGACATGTACATGGAATTCCTTATTTCAATTTGGGAAGACTAAAATCGGTGCAGTGGCCATCTTCTCCTTCAAAACATATAAATTGTGCTGACATTCTTCATCCCAATAGAATGTAGCATCCTTCTTCGAAAATTTCTCCATGGGCACGGTAATCTGATCATAAGCCTTGATGAACTTTCTGTAATTTCCTATATGTCCCAATGTCATGTGCAACTTGTTGACACTTCTTCGGGCCTCCAAATTTACTATCACCGCGATCTTGACAGGGTCCACCATCAACCCTTGCTTGCACACCACATGACCTAGCAATATCCCAAAGGGGACACATAATAGACACTTCTTCAAATTCAACGTGATCTAATATCTACGGCACGTATCCAGCATCAGGTGCAAACTTGCTACATGGTGTTTTACTAAACTGAACATCGTCCATTCCTCAAAATACACCTCCATGAACTTATGAATAAAATCCTTAAACACCGCGATGACTATGCGAGAAAATATCGCAAGTGCATTCCTGAGCCCAAATGGCATCATAGTGTATTGAAAACAACCCCATTCCATTGCGAAGGTTGTTTTGCTCTTATCCTCTAGCGCAAACTTGATTTGATGGTACCCGAAAAACCCATCAGTTAATGAGTAGGCCTCCTTCCCTCCAATGTTGTCCAGTACCTCATCGGTAAATGGTGTCAGGAAAGGATCATGGATGCAGGCATTATTAAGCTTCCTTAGATCTACACAAATCCTTATTTCTCCCCTCTGTTTCTTCTCTTAAACAACCATCAAGCTCACCCAATCAGATTCTTCCACAGGTTCGATGATGCCTACTTCTAACATCTTATCCAACTATAAGTGAACCTTTTCTTATATTTGGGATTGAGGCGATACAGTCTCTTCTTAATAGGCTTCGTGTTCGGTTTCAAAGTGATTTTCATCACACCCAAGTCAACTATGATGCCCTTCATCTCTAAAAAATTTGTAGGAAAAATATCCTTGTACTCGCGGAGTAACTCAACAACTTTATCGACTGTGGCATCATCCTAGTAGTCCCCAATCTTCACAAATTTTGGCTTTTCTTCAATGCCAATGTTCACTTGCTTGGTTTTCAATGGAACGGTGATTTCCAGGTTCTCTATTTGTAGACCTTCGACCTCTCGATGACCTTCTGCCTTTGGAATATTAATATTTCTTGGATCTTCATCCTCCCCCTTAGCAGTCACATTATAGTATTCTAGCACATGGCATAGCTGGGTGCTCCAATCTGGTTGAACCAAATCCAATGGTCCTGCGGAATTATGAAGATCACAACCCAAATCTCTTGCAAAGCTTCATCAATGTTCTCGAACCCATCTTAAAAACTGAAGGCCATTAAGAATCCTTCCGTTAATATATTCCACTCCATGGTGCCATGGTAGAGCTCTATTTCTAGATACCAATTTATACATATTGTATCCAAAGTATGATAGAATAAGTGCACCCACCTTGGCTGCAGCTCTGTTCCATAAAGTTTAGTCCACTTTGCTAAATGGCTGCATATATCATTCCTCCCATCATATTTCTCAGTCATTCAAGTTTTAGGATGACCAAATCACAACCTCATCATCCTTCTGAAATATTGCCATTCATCGAAGTTGTCCTTGTGCGTACCCCACCATCGTTCAGGCATAGCGCGCAATGTCAAATCCAGTGCTTGGAAGCGATGATCCTCCGGGAATTCTCATTCAAAGGCATGCAAAACATTATCTACTGCAGTTAAAGAATCATAATAGGGTAAATTTCTTACCTTTGATGACACACAGTGCAACGATTTAGTCATCATGTTGCAGCGCAATGTAGATACTTCATGTAGCTTATTCTACCATTGCTCTAACTCTTCATCTGAATATGAGGTGCAAGAATTTTCCTGGTCCCATGGAATCCATCCATTAGCTATTGGATTAATCTAGCCTTGATGTGACATAGTTATTTTGTAGATCTGAACCAAGTCAGTATCACTTTCTTCGTAGTTGCGGATCGGTTTAGTATAGCATGGTTTGTCTGTAGGGTCTGATGGTACTACCACTCGAAGTGATTTCCTCTCAAACAACATTGTAATCTTTTTCAAGTTGATGACTCCATTCATATCTATGGCCTAGTCAATTACAAGGAATGTGGGGTATGGATTGTTGTCATCGACGATCTCTATTACTTCAAAATAAACTAGCACATTCACACCTTCTATATCCACTGTTACTCCATGTAGTCATCCCATAGGAATGATGTTCTACTGGTTTTCCATTCTAAGCTTGATCAGAGACCACTGCAATTCAGGTCTCCCCATTCACTCCCATGTCTATTTAGGCAAAATGTTCATGTCAAACCATAGATTCAGAATGACTTGGTCCTTCATAGCTTTACTATCACGCAACAGCTTCATGCACGTCTCCATGAATGTTGTAAGCACAGAGGGATCAACCTCTATAGGCATGCTAGCTTTTGGTACTCTGTTCTGACTGCCTGAGGTAGATGCCTCATTGAATCTTTTCTTGGCCTCCATAAACGTTTCCTTTGTGCTCTCCAGATCAAACCCAACTTCCTTCTCTGGGGCCTTGTGGACCCATCTGTCCTATTCCATTATTTTTCCCTTACTGTCCCAAGTTGTTATCTTGCTTCTCAATATGATATTCACATTCAGATCTTCCTTGCATGGCTCAAATTTCATTATTTGTAGGTTCTATGTAGGCTGCTGAGGCTGGGCCTTCTTCTCATGCATCATAGTTATCAACATATGGCATTCTTCTATAGTGTGGTCAAACTGGCTGCAGTATTGACAGCATAGGCATGCCTTATTCTGACATTCCCGTGCAGTATTGATAGAATTGGTGTGCCTGATTCTTACATTTCAAGCACCAAAATTCCTCACACACCTCGGGTTTAGTCTCCTTCTCTTTATTCAAGCTCTATAATTCTAAGCAAAGGTTCTGCAACTGCGAGTGAATTTGTTGGAATACCAAATTCACATCCTGAATAGATGTCACATGAAATCTCATCAAGGTTTCCAAGGCTTTTTCCTGAGTTTCTATCTTCTGTTGTGAAAAAGAAATCCTTCGTGGTGCTGACCATATGTGAGCTACATATTAGCCTCACAAATCGCACACTCCAATCTTTGATCTAGCTCCCAAGGCATTTCATCAACCCTCATCGTGATTTCCTTAAATATAACACCCGAATGTGAGTTGGACTTAGGCTTACTAAACTATTTGTTTAAAGCATCCTTAGTCTCTACCAGCATCACTAAAGGATGAGCAACACAATACTCAATATACCACATCAGTGTGTGATCCTAGAGGGTAGTTACTAATTGTGCCTTCCTTATGCTATCATTAATGATCTACTACACAGTCCATATAGCATTTGCAACAAACCAAAACTAATATGTATCTTCATTCCCTATGCCCTTTAAACTTGGTAGCCTTATCGAGTTTGACATGTTGAACGAAGGTGGTGGTGGAGGAGGTGGTGTGGGCGAAGGTGTATGATGTGGAGGTGAAGGTGGACGTGGAGTGGATGGATGATGTATCTGCAAAAAACCTACTCTTATCAGCTTGACAACACTCCGTGGTGAGGCATGTATCATTCCCTCATCGTCACTTGAAGGAGGTCCAATCAATGGGTTATATTGAGGACCTACTTTCTCTCAATTTCTAAAGAGTTTTCCACTTCATGTAGCTCCAAACATCAAGGCAATGGCATAACCCATTTTTCACACAAGAGCATCTTAATCCATTTATTCAAAGATCTCAGGTAATTACCTTGCGTCCCTTCAAGAAGCGCCGCTTTACATTGTTGTAGCTGACTGAGGTATCAATTGTTAACTCTGTAACAAATCCTTCTATAATTCGATCTAGCCAGTGGTCGATAGCGCGTGCGATCTTTTCTTCGAAGGCTTCCAATCTTTGCACTAGCTTTAGAGTTCACACTGTTGGACCATCAAGCCTCCACCTTCCTTGGAAATCTGCTAACTTGGCTATCCACTCATATAGTTCGATCAGAAAGGTGTAGAATAAAATTTCATGTATTTCTATATACAAGTATCTGCCCAACCGCTATTCCTTTGTCAGGTGTGAATTACTATTTTCTTGCACTGCGAATTCGTGAATATTCTTATCCAACCTCTCAATTTCCTTCTTAGTCGGATTCCAATGATGCGACATAACACATCTCCTTAAGAATATCCTGGTCCTAGAAATGGAACCATTTGTTGGCTTAGTGGGTCCTGACCTAGGTTCAAAGTTAATTGTTCCAAACAAAACCCTACACTACTAGCCCTTTCAACATCAACCCACATAGCATAGGCTGAAGTCTCACTCAAAGCAGTATGGGGGGATACTAGAACCAAGTTTCCGCGTCTAGATATTGATGTGAAGTCTTTTATTGACCTAGATCTACCTTCACGTAGATTTATAAGCCCCTAGGGCTTAGTACTACAACTTCCTTTAGTGGCCTCTAGACCGTCACAAAGGTCTACAATAGGTCTTTGAGAACCCTTAACAAATGAATCATCCACTTACTCACACCATAAAATAACCCTAGATCTGAACTCACGCAGATCCACTTAAGAATTTAATAACCATAAGAAAATGTATTATAATCTTTGTGAAAGTATTTAACATGCATTGCATACAATTATTACAAATTATCCCATAGAGTAGCGCATCAATAGATCAATATTTCATAAAGATGTTATTCCATTACAACATATATCACAAACATAAATAATAGAAGTAACCAGATAAACACAGAGATTCTTCAACAATCTTCTTTATTGATCTTCAATATGGTATTACAGACTCATAACCGCCCCATGCACTTAATTGCAGGGGTCCACACACTCAGCTGTGGAATCTACTTAGGCCTCTGTGCACGTAGTTGCAGAGCCTTTCTCCTTCTATCTACTCACTTCTTACTTGCTCTTTTTCCCTCTCTTAGACATAGAAAAGCCTTAGACTCTCTAAGACACACCTATTTATAGCTTTTTACATACAATCCCATGGTTCGCGGACCATGGGTAGATCTCAAAACTGACTTGACTTTACATAGACAAGGGGCTAAAGCCCCTTTTGACTTCTAACTATCTATGTGCTTCATATCCACAAATTGTAGAGACTTTACATCTTTTACCAACATTTACATTGATACTTGGGATTTTAACCCCAAAACTGACCCAAGGGACCCCATCCCAACAATACTAATTGCTCATATCATTCTGTTTGCAAGTAGAGAACAACTTAGTTAGATTCACTGGAAATTGGATTTCACATGATCCTAATCTCTTTTATGAATTATATTAGGGTTTAGGTGTGGTTATTTTTCTTAGAAAAGTACTTGTGATTTTCTACATTGAATTCATATGCATATCTCTTAATTTCATTTTAGTTACCTTCTTGAATTGAATTACAATGAATAGAATTCTCTTTCTTTATTGCACTGTTTTAATTTATTGCATTTTAGCTTGTTTTCTCTTTGATTTTCATTTTCTTTTCATCAGTGCCTAACTCTTTGCATGTTCTTTCCAAGCTTGTATATGATGGTGCCCTAAATAGATTCCATCATTCACCCTACTTGTCATGCCTATAATGTTGAAATCTCTTCAATGATCATGTGGTTGTTGTCGTCACTCCAGGAAGCAACCTCCTGTAGATATTGGTGTTGAAAATGTGTCCATTATATTTATAATAGGAGGTTGGTCAATTTTCAAGGAAAAAATGATTGGATACTGGTTGATAACTCTAATAAATTCATAATGTTGATGTATTGAACCTAAATTTTGTTTATGTTCTAGTTCTGATAGTCTATATGTGTTTTTAGTGTCCACTTGATAGTTGGAGACATGATGTAGAATACAGCATGACGACACCCCTAACTCTCCATATATTTTAGTTTCTGTAAAACAAGGAACAACCTCTCTTTTATTTAAAATAAGTTGGAATCCTTCTTCTGCCCTAGTTCAATGAAGGCCTGAATAAATTATTCCAAATTGCATCCAAAAGAAAAATAAAATAAAGGGCGAAAGAAGAGAAATTCTTCCTATGCAGAGAGTTGATGCAAACAACTTCGCTGGGGTATTGAACAGGTCTACTGGCGGAAAAGAAATTTTTGTGATTTCTTAAGTGAATTCACTAGGTTACTAAATAGGCTTGTTGGAAATGGCGAAACACCAGAAATTCATTTTAAAATTCTGAGTATAACAAGCCCTCTATCGTGTTCCCTATACCATTGTTGAAGACTGGCATGTGTAAGCTCACAATTTGATGTTTAAGACATCAGAAAAAATTTGAGGTCTAAAATGGGCCTCAAAACAAAAATGTACAACCATAATCAACTTTATAAGAACTAATTGAATTCAAGATGATTATGTCAACCATGGGGGATGATTCACCATTTTTGGAGTAAAAAGAAAAAAGCTTAAAAAAAAAACTATTGTTTCAACTTATATTTTGAACTTATCTCCCTATGGTTTTACTCAAATTTCAAATAGGAGCACTCATTGGAGGAAAAATTTAATTCCTCATCGAACGAGTGCTCCCACTCAAAATTTGAAATTAAACTGTAAGAAGATAAGTTGAAAATATGAGTTGAAAAAGTAGGTTTTTTCTTTTTTCCCTCTAAAATTTGATGATGTAATCTAATCTTATTTTATGATTTCCACTATTATTTTATAATATTCCTTATTTTAGAATATTTAGTAGGAGGCCCATGTTAGACCTCAAAATTTCCCTAATTACTAATGGGACATAGATCCGGAACATATGAATAACATATTTATAAATGGTCATGTAACTCAAGTGAACCCATGGTGTTTAATTCAATACTTCCTTGCATTTTTTTAAGACTCAATTCATCAAAGGGATTAAGGCAAATATGTTGGAATCTACCAATGGTTCACCATTTGTTTTAGTTGCTATAACAACACCCAAAATTTAGCATACTACCAAATTTTGGGTGCCCCCTTTAATTTTCAAGGTTTCAATTGCTATGACTATCTCTCCAGACCTAGGTTTGGAAACTAAGGCTATGATGACTTATGTTTTACAAGGTGCATCATACATGATCATGTTTGTCTTTGTCTTCATTCTCACTCTATCAAATGCATCAAGGTTCATGAGTTTATTAACTTCATAATACATTCTCAAGTGTCATTTACTCCATGATATGTTGTACAAGTTATAGGTGTGCATCTGGTATGTTAGCCATCTTTCACCTTCAATTATAGTGCCCATCATTGATTTGACCTATTTTATACTCTTTACAATGCATTACGTAATTTCAAGATGCTAATCCAGTCGCCTTCTCTTTAGCTACTCACTATCATGACATGCATTACAATTCATAAACCATGAATATATATTGTTTGGGTGGAGATGACATCCTTATTTCACCTTGGTATATTGCATTATGGTTTAGGTAATTCTATGAAATTAGTGTGTTTCCTCGATCCTTATCCTGTAAAGACCATCTTATCAACATTTAATGGCATGCTCAGTTACATTAGTTGCATCATCATGAGAGAAGGCAAATTTTACATTAATCCATTTTCATAAGCTCTTTGAAGAAGAAGCTTGTTTGTGTATATAATACTAATTCTTCAAAGCTCCACCTTTTGTATTGCATGTAGCACTTACAAGATAAATATTTGGAACATGCTTACCATGTGGATTTTCCAAAATTCTTATAAGGTTTTCGCACTTTGTAAAACTTAATTCACTTGAGTAAACTATGTCTCCACTCATCTTTTCTATTATACACTTAATGTTTTAGCATTAAAGTTTGTGAAAACTCATTTGATTCTACATAATATCACTGAAATATAGTGTGCTACGGTTTGTAGGGTTAATAGAAGAGGGATATATCAAATAGTGAAAAAACAACAACGGTTCGATCAAAACAATATATTCAGATTAGTACGCTAAAAGGATACTTGTAGCTCATTGGGAAATGAAACAAAGGATGTGATTGATAGATAATATCATGTGTGCTAGGCGAAATGGAGATTATGTTCGATGAAAGAGATGCACAATGATCTAGGGATATTTTGCTTATAGATGTATGAAAAGAATCACATATTTCTAGAAATTTAAGCTTAACTCAGAAATTTAATGTGCATACAAAAAAGAAGAAGGAACATATAAAGGCACAACAAGAAGACAAAAAGACTTGATAACGAAGTTCATCCAACTCAGACTACATCTCGAGGCCCTTCTCGATCAATGGGAGGCCTTCATATATTAAGTGGCATGAAAAGAGGAGAATTACAATCATCAGTGGCATAAAAAGAGGCTATACCTCCATTATGGACATGGCTATGAAATGGAGACCTTAGATGGAGAGACGAACAACACCAATGTGTCCGTGGCATTGAGAGGGGATGAAACCATATAAAACTTGTCCAAAGTAGACAAAGTGCACTATCGACCACCTGAAAGCTCTCCAGATAAACGAGCTGTGTGCTGAAAATCCCTCCTCCTTTTTCCAATCATCTGGCTTTGATATGTCTCTTTTATGACAAAGCTGCTTGAAAATTGGAGGTTAGTTTTGTTACAATGGAAATTGTTCAGGTAGCAGGGTCGGTTGGTGAACTAACCCTCTAAAATAGCCTTTTTATTGTTTAAAAGCGATAATAAAAAAAACCCCAAAAACACTGAAAATTCGACCAAAACCTTTAAAATAAGACTTTAAATATATCAAATCAGCCCTATAAATCCATTAGGTCCGATCCCGATTACAAATCGTTATCGCTGAGGTTCATTCCCCTGTATATCAGGGAATCGCCAATCGTTGATTTTCTGATTCCCTGATTGTCGATTAGATCCCTGCCATCAATATTGTTTCTGATTTGACGATTGATATTACACGTCACTGATCGGTAATCACAATTGCAACATCCCAAAGGTCCGGGACTTGTTCCTTAGGTTTCAACGACTTGACCCGCCGATTCCAACCACTTTATGTCCCCGATATTGCCAATTGCCGACCCCGCGATTGCGATTAGTCGGAGAATGCTAATTGGGGGTTTCGCAGCCCTTGCTTATTTTCCTTTTAACCTCTACGACCTAATATATTGGCAATCACTGATCGGGAGTCTTAAAGTCTACCCTTGGTACGATTTCCCATGTGATTCCCTTTTAAAGCTAACTACCCATTTTTTTAGGGAAATCTCCTCATTTTCCAAAGGAACAAGGTGACCTTCATTCTTCCATAACTTCATCATCCACACTCGAATTGGAGTGACATTTGCACCATTGGAATCAGGGTGACAAGAACTTCAATATGATGTCAGGATACTTGATTTTCTGCCACTCTGAATTTTTAGATTTTCCATGCCACTGTATCTGAAGATCCATCTGGATCAATCCTTCCCATTGAGGAGCTTTTGGACTACCAAAATCTTTGAGGGAATTGTTCCCTCACCCTTTTCTTCTCCAACTATTTGGCCTTCCTGGGGTGCATTCCCTTGAAACCAACTTGAAGTTATTCCACATCTCCTTATCGTGAATTCCTGGTCCTTCTGTCAAGGACAATATCTTTAGGTAACTCATCGAGATATTCTAGTGAAAAATCATCAACTGTAGGAACTCTTCCCACCTCATCGGTGTCCATGATCAATGGTGGTTCATACAACTTTAAGTTCTCTACATTCACTACTAAGTACATCTACATATATGCTGACAAATCAAGACGAAAGGCATTGTATCCAATCTTCTCCAATATGGTGAATGGACCATACTGGATGTGTCACAACTTCTTCCCTTCTCCCTTCATCCTGTCCTTGTTGATGTGGAACCACGGTTTGACACCCACTTGAAATTGGTGGTCAACTTAGTGTTTGTCATGTCGAGCCTTGTAACGAGCTTGAATTTTCTCCAACTGCTCTTGCACTATTTGGTGAATAATTAGATTTGCTGAATGAACTACTAAGCTTTGTCCCTATCATTACGCCCATTGGAGCCATCTTCCCTTCCAAAGACCATATCAAAAGGGTCCTTTGGCAGGTAACCAAATCATGTCTCAAATGGTGAATGTTGTGTAGATGAACGCACTGCTCGGTTGTAGGAATGTTGTACATATGGGAGATGTTCATCCCACAACTTGGGATGTTTCCCACAATAGCCTCGTAACAAGTGTACCACGGTATGGTTGACAACATCTGTCTGTCCATCTGTTTGCAGATGAAATGCCATGCTTCTTTTCAATTTGTTGTCCATCATCCTCCCCAAGCTGGTCCAGAACTCTCCAAGAAAGTGAGAGTCTCGATCTGACACAATCGATCTGGGTAATCCAAAATGGACCCAAACATGTCGAAAGAAAAGAGAAGCAGTTTGCTCTACAATGATCTGCTTTTTACAAGGCATAAGAATACACATGCTGCTAAAACGGTGAACAAAAACATATAGATACTTGTGACTCTTTTTAGACAATGGAAAGCCTCCTACAAAGTTTGTTGACACACTTTCCCATGGATGAATCGGAATAGGGAGTGGTGTGTAGAGCCCAAGTTTTCTATTAGAGGGCTTTGAAACATAACACATCATACAACACTTTACATAGCGAGTCACAATGTTTTTCAAATGAGGCAAAAAGAAAAATCTTTGTACATGACATAAAGTCTTTTCGACATCAAAGTGTCCAGACATAAGAGAGGTGTGGGCCTCTCGAATTACATGTACTCTTTCCCCTATGGGAATACACAATTTACTAAGGTGATACAATAGTTTCCCCTGCAAGTGATATTGTCCACCTGTGAACCATGGGCTAGTTTTGCATATATATCCTTAAAGTTATCATTGTTAGCATATTGTTCAACATAACTCTCAAAATACAATGAAGCATTATGCAAAATAACAGAAGCAGAAATAAGAGGGCGAGAAAGCATATCGGCCACTTTATTGCTAGTGCCCTTCTTATACTTTATTACTAGATGAAACTGTTGAAGAAAACCCATCCACCTAAAATGACGAGATTGTTGCAACTTGGTTTGCAATTGAAGGTACTGCAAGGGTTGATGATCCGTATGGATGATCGTCTCCTTGCCGATTAGGAAGTGTTTCCACTTTTCACACTATGCACCAAGGCATAAAGCTCCTTGTCATAAGTGGGATAGTTGATCACAGCTTGGGAAAACTTCTCAGAATGGTAACAAATCGGCTTCTTTCACTGTGTTAGTACAACTCCCATGGCATAACCGCTGGCATCGGTTTCGATCTCGAATGGATGTTGGAGATTGGGTAAGGCTAAGGCTAGCGTGGTTATGATCTTTTCCTTCAATGTTTCGAAGGACTTTTGCTATCTTCCTCCCCATTATAATACCTATTTCACACTTGTCAATGTGTGCAAAGGTGCTGCAATAATAGAGAAATTAGTAATAAATCTCCTCTAATACTAGACTGCACCTAAAACGCTACAGACCTCGGTTACGCTATTAGGCTTAGGCCAATTTAAAATTGCTTCAACTTTAGAGGGATCGATTTGTAACTACCCATGAACAACAATATGACCTAGGTAACCAAAAGAGGTTTTCCCAAACTCACACTTTGACAATTTTACAAAGAGTTTTTCTTTTTTTAGTACATCAAGCACTTTCTTTACATGACACACATGTTCAACCCAACTTTTACTGAAGACAAGTATATCATCTAAATATACAAGAACAAATTCATCAATGAATGGTTGAAATAGATCATTCATGACTCTCATAAAAGTGGCTGGAGCATTGCAAAGCTTGAATGGCATCACCATCCATTTGAACAGCCCCTGTTTGGTTTTGAAGGCGGTTTTCCAAACGTCTTGCTTTGAAATTCATACTTGGTGATAACCATTGTGCAAATCCAATTTTGTAAAATAAACAACATTCTTTAATTTATCTAATAAGTCATCAATGTGTGGAAGAGGGTAGCGATTTTTCACTGTAATTTTGTTTAGCATGTGGTAATCCATGCACATCCTCCAAGTGCCATCTTTCTTTGGCACTAAGACAATTGGTGAACCTCACGGTGAAATGCTCGGCCTGATGACCACTTGGTCCAACAATTCCTGCACTTGTTTCTTGATTTCATCCATCTCAATAGTTGACATCCTATACATGCTAATATTTGGCAAAGGAGCGTCATGATGCATATGGATTTCATGTTGGATTTCCCTCTTCGGAGGTAATCCCTTCAGTTTTTGAAATAGCTCATCATAATTAGAAATTAATTCAAATAATTCCTATTTATGTTCTTGATCGCAGCCCTGGAAAGCATCAGCGAATTCAGCCTCTTTTTCCCTTACAACCATAAGCATGCAACCCTTACTGGAATTCACCAGTCTTTTCATTTTTCTAGTGCTTACAAGGCTGGCATTGATTTTATTTTGATGAGCCCCTACTATATATTCTACCCCATCTTTTGTGATTTTGTATTTGTTTTCATGACGGAAAAATACTGCCTTTCTATTATACAGATATGGGCTCCCTAATGCGATGCCACATATATCCAATGGAATCACATCCAATTCTACTTCATCCACTAGCTTAGAAGCGATTACAAATTTGAATTTACACTTCTTGGTTACATTCAGTTTTTCTTTATCATGTATCCATCCAAGCGGGTAAGGTTTCGGGTGTGGTTTTGTTTCTAAGCCAAGTTTCTTTACCAAGGATTTAGCAATTAAGTTTTCTTGGGATCTAGTATCAAATAGAGTTTCAACTTTGGTATGATTTATGACAACTTTGATATGAAACAGTTCAATTCTCTTTCGGTCATTAGGAAGGGACACATTTACAGAATTGGTTCTTTCATGAGATCGAGAATTAACATGAGGTGTAAGAGTAACTTTGTTCCCGAAGCTGTGATTAACACTTCATCTTCGGAATCTGATCTAAGGTCTTGCTGCACCATTTGCTACTATCTTCTACTTCCCTTTTCCTCCATACATCTTTGGACGCTTTTCTGGGTGCTTCTTCCAACAATGATCGTCATCATGGCCTTCCTTTTTACAGTGATTGCAATACGACCTTTCTCCTTCTTTGGTTGCTTCTGTCTTCTTCTCCTTCCCTTTCCATTTTGCTTTAGATTTTCCATTGGGAGGTTTGAACGATGTTTTTCTGGAATGATCATCTCTTTCATTGTTTCCCCTATTCTCAATATGAATTTCTTTTACACTGGCTGCGTCAATAGTGGTTGGTTCAAACAACAACAATGAATGCCTAATGTAACTATGTAATGAGCCAATATACTTAGTTGCAACTTTAGGTGTATCAAGTGCAATACCTAGATACAGTGCTTGCTTTCTAAAATCCTCTGTAAAACTTTGAACATCTTGGCCTTTGCCTTGCCTTAAATACTGCTAATTCATTAAAGATTTTTTCTTTTATCCTAAGGGATAAAACTATTCCTTTAACGCAGAAATAAAATTAGGTCATGAGGAAAAGAGGTACGCACATTCTTACTGCGCTACAATTTGCTCTCCCACCAAACGAGAGCAGTGCTGATCAGCCGTAGAGAGGCCAACTGAATCTTTGCCTCATCCTCCTGATGAGTCCCAAAATTGGTAACAATTTGGGCTCATTTTGCCTCATTTTCATTGTTCAGCCCTTGTTCAAATCCATCATTTTCTATAGTTTATGCATTATTCCTAGTATGTTTGTGTCTTTGGTACGAATAAGGGAAGTTACTTTTCCTAGGTGGTTAACATGTGTCTATTTCAGGTTTTTTGACGTATTGGAGCAAAGTCAAAGCAATCATGAGCTATAAGGTAGCCAAGCCTGAAATTAGGACTTGAAGGAGGGATGTCTATGGCATTCAATGACCCTTCCTCGGGATTCTCACATTCAGCTCCGAGCTCCAAAGACCACCGAGCCGAATCTAGAAGGCAGCCAATCAGCATTTAGAAAGGGGCTGTTTGACTCACAGTTTGACAGCCGAGTTCCACAGATTGAGGAGGCCAGCTAGGTCCCTCGTTATCTATAAATGTTGAGGCCTTAGCCTTCGTAAAAAGACTTTTGAACCTATTGTGTACTTTGTACTCCAGTGCTACACCAGCTCTATTTCATTCTCTTGTAGCCATTTTTGGCAAAACTGTTATGACTCTTTTTGAATAATGAGAAGAAGTTTGGTTTCCTAACAAGTCTGAGTTTTCTATAGGAACCAAAGCTCTCAGGGTTGGGCCCAACCCGAGAGCCTAGGACCTCCTTTCTGTATCATTATGTTTCTTTACGTATCACTGTTTTTCTCTTTTATGCATTTGAACAACTTGCTATTAAGTAGATTTTGTTATGATGCTAGGATAGATCAATGTTTATGAATGGTTTTGGTTTAGATGTTTTGGTAGAATAATAACAGCAAGACCTCCAAGAAAAAGAGACAACTACACTCCTGGTTTCACCTCGGCCTTATTGGATTTGGGGCTGGAATTGAGGAAACAATGTTGCCTCACAAAAACACTAGTTTGCTGCTTATGCAATCTTTTAGTGTGCTTGTTTTAGTTGCAGAGATTAGTCATGGGTTTGGACATCTGAAATGTTTCCTTACATGGATGGTGTACAAGGTTTTCTTCCCAAATAAAGTTGCTGCTCATTTATGTTGATTGATGGATAGAATAGATTAGTTTAGGATTTGATCATTTGCAAGTTTGTGTAGAATTGATCAAGGCCCACCGTGCAGGGCATCCTCCTCCTTCATCCATCCTCCCAAAGCATCATCTAAGCCTCCTGTTCTGTCACATAACTAAGCTGCCCTTTTTCCCATCTATCCTTTGTGTCTACGAAACCTTACCTTCTTGCTCATCATTGCCTTAGTCATCTCCGAGCCAATTTAGCCTTCCACCAAACCTCCCACCAGTCCTTAGGCCATGTTTAGACCCCTATCCTACCTTTAGATCCATTCATGCACCTTCCCTCACTCATCCACCTCCTAAAAACTGACTTCCAAGTTTCCTGTAGAAATTCTGAAGTTTCCTGTAGAAATTCTGAAGTTTCCTGTAGAAATTCTGAAGTTTCCTATAGAACCCCTGCAGACTTCCTGTAGAAGCTCACAAGTGAGGTTTTCTGATAGCCAAACCTTGTGAGACTTGGGGGAGAGTGTTAGGGATGCCTTAGACCCTCTCTGAGCCTCTCCAACTGCTTCCAAGCATTCCTCTTCCTTGGTCCACTCCTGCACAGTGAAGCACAGTTGAAGTATATGCATGTGAGAATCGGCACTTAATTAAGAAAATACAAAAAGATACTTTCTAGAACAAAAGTAGACTAAGACACGTGCATTTTCTCTTTTTGAAGTCAATGGCATCTCATTCAGTAGTCTGTATTCTCATTATTGCATCAATAGAACTGGCTGGTAGAATTAGGGTTTGCTAGGGTTTGCATTCCTCTTTTGCTTTCAGTTTCTTTCCGCAAGTATATTAGCTCCCCTTCAAGTTAGCTTTCATCCATCATTTACAAGCTTCATCTAAGAGCTTATCGAAGTTGGCTAAAGCCCTGGCGGACTTGTGCCAGCTAACCAAGTGACAGCTGCGACAAGAGCTAGTACTTGTGCATACAGCACCATCGCTTCCAAGTTTGTTACAAACAACCGGGTTGATAAAAGTAAAGAAGGGAGTCCCAGGAGTTGCAGCATTATTGCTGCAATACTGGATCCCACCATCTTTTTGGCACCGTTGTCGGGGAAGCGTCAGAGTATTGGTGATTGTTGCTATTCTTCTATTTTCCACTACAAACTTCTCCTAAGTAGTTTATTTCATTTCCATTCTGCAATTTCATTCCTGCAAAAGTAGAGTAGAAATTTCTTGCTTTCCTATATTAGCCTTCAAATTCCGCAATTTCAATTCTGCAAGCATAGATTAGAATTTCAATTCTGCTTTCATAGATTAGCATCTCAATTCCACATTTTCCTTTTAGTAAGATAGTTAGCTGCAGTTCAACCTATTTTAGTTTTGCAGGTACAAAAGAAAAATACAAAAGAAAGAAAAAGTCTTTCCATTTCATGCCTCATAGGAACAGAGATAAGACCGTCAAATTCTTACCCAACACCCCCACCACATCACTGAGTCAACTTTCTCTCTTCTCTGGTGACAGTGAGCCAGAAGAACCTATAGCTGAACCTCCTGAGATATACGAAGATCCTATAGCGGAAGAAGAGTTAGAAACCATTCCATCTGCAGCCATGGCTGAAAACTGAAATGGGAGAAGAGAAGATGAGAGAATAGAGGGTGCCTTTCCCATTCGAGAGACCAATGGAGACATGAAGATGAAAAACATAAGTCCCTCCGCGCTACCTCATTTCCATGGTCTGACTTCTGAGGACCTTGATACCTTCTTGTTTGAGTTTGCTATCCTTTGTAGAACTTATGACTATGTTGAGGATGAGCAAAAGCTGAAACTCTTTCCCTCTACCCTCAAGGATGTAGCATTACGCTGGTTCATGGGGTTTCCTAGAAATAGTATCACCACTTGGGCTCAAATGCAACAAGCCTTCAACACCAAGTACAGAGACTATTGTAGGTCCAAGGAAACTAAGGGGTAAATCTTTCGGATGACCATGGGTAGTGACGAATCTTTGGAAGACTATGAGGAAAGGTTCCAACTCAGTTACAAACAGGCCAGGTGCACACTTGACCCGGAATCTCTGAAGTTGGTTCTGCTCCGAGGAGTCCTTGAAGACCTTTTGGACACCCTTAACCTGCTGGCTAGAGGAGATATCTACCAACTACCTTATGAGGACATAAAGACCGTGTTTAGGAACCATTCTAGGGAAGCCCGGAAGAAAGGTAGGGGGAGTCATCTCTCAGCTAACACCTCTCTCTCCAAGCATGAGTTTGCTAACCAAATGGAAGATCTTAAGAGAGAAATGAGACATACCATTGCCATGCAACTTGATACCTTCAGAATTTAGCAAAAGAAGGAAGAGGCTGAGAGGGCATTGGCCATTTTTTGTCCTAGATGCACAAGGAAACACCCCAAGAATGAGTGCCCATTGCACTCAGTAGAGGTATGTTTCGTGTGTGAGGAAGACCATCCCACCAACCAATGCCCTACCTTGCCTGGATTTAAAACCATGTCCCTAGGGACTGAGGTGGCTACTGAACCTCTCTACTTCCTCAATCAACGGAGGCCTCATGGACCCAGGCCTTATCAACAGGGAATGCAAGGGTCATCCCAAGCTTACTACCACCCCAACCAACCTACCCATATGCCTTCTTGGGGCCCCCCTGCTCATCCTTCCTGGTCCGCACCTCTTCCATGGTCTTATCCATCTCCATACCAAACTCAACCGCCCTCTCACTCGTTTCACTCTCATGCCCAGCCACAACCTCAGTGGAATTCACCTCAACCGGGGTGGAGGCCCCAATACAACACTCCTCTCGCCATTCTGCCTCCACCACCAACTCAATCCCAACCATTACCTCCTGTTCCTCCAAGACAACCCCAGATGCCTGCTCAACCGAACCTGAACCCCAACAACAGACAAGCCCAGCAGGTATATACTGGGGAGACATCATGCCCTACCTATGCTGTGGAGATCCAGGAGATCAAACTGTGATCTGGGAAAGTCCTTCGAGAGCGCCAACCTCCTCCCTTAGAGGAGGAGGAAGAGAAATAGGAAAGTGAACCCCAAGCCATTCCAACCTTTCCTAAGCGACTTACAGCGACCACATAGCCCAACCCAGAGGAGGACGAGCTTCTGGGAGAACTTAAGCAGTTGTGTGTGAAAATTCCACTTCTCCAGGCCATCAAAGATATACCAATTTACAACAAATTGATTAAAGAGAAGTGTTTTAGGCACCCAGGCAGGCGAAAGAAAGATGCCTCGACTATCAATGTCATAGGACAACTGTCCGACCTCATGTTGGGGCAAGTAATCTGTCCAAAGTATTTGGACCCTGGGAGCCCTATAGTTGATGTCCACATCAATGGCAACATCATACCCCACACTCTGATTGATTTAGGGGCTGCCATCAATGTGATGACCAGGGACACCTTGCTTAAGCTCAATCTTTAGAGTGCCCTAAGAAAGACTTTGACAGCACTGCAATTGGCAGATCGCTCCACCGTGACTCCTGAAGGGATTGTGGAAGATGTCTTGGTCTCTGTAGACTCATGGGAATACCCTGTGGACTTTTTGGTCCTCCAGCCTAAGGAAAAACTCACAGGTTATCCTCTCATTTTGGGAAGGCCTTGGCTGGCCACTGCAGATGCTTATATCAGCTGTCAAGCGGGAAGCATGACCATAAAAAATGGGCGTATGTCCGAGCAGCTGGTCCTATACCCTCCTGCCCAACCTTCGATAGAACATGACTTACCCCTCTAGTTGGAAGAAGGAGAAGAGGATGAGGTCTACTCTGCACCATTATGCACAGTAGAGGCCACCAAGGGAGGTCCTCCAACCGAGGATGATTTGCTTGAAAATTTAATCCAAAATCCTCCCTCTAGTGAGCTATCCTTGGAAGAATTGGTGGAAGACACCCAGGCCAATGCCTCAGTAGACCTAAGTGCCACTAATCCGACCAACACCAGAGTTAAAAATGTGGAGTTTGGCCCTAAGAAAACCTTAAATATAAGCTCCTCTCTCTCTCCCTCTCAGGAAAAGGAGCTATGTAGTCTCTTGACCCGCTATTTGGGGGCCTTTGCTTGGAGCTACAAGGAAATGAAGGGAATCCATCCCTCAGTCTGCACTCATCGTATTTACATCAAGGAGGACTGTCAACCAGTTAGACAACCCCAGAGGAGGATGAACGCAACCCTTAAGGACATTGTTAAAGAAGAGGTGCAAAAACTGTTGGATGCGGGATTCATATACCCCATCTCGGATAGCGAATGGGTTTCCCCTCTAGTGTTGGTGCCCAAGAAAAATGGGAAATGGAGAATCTGTGTGGACTACAGGGAGTTGAACAAAGCCACCAAGAAAGACCACTTCCTTTTACCTATCATAGATCAAGTGCTGGATGGTCTGGCAGGAAAGAGCTTTTTCTCCTTCCTAGATGGGTTCAGTGGGTACAACCAGATTCAAATCAGCCCAGAAGACTAAGATAAGACCACTTTCACTTGTCCATGGGGTACCTTTGCCTACCGTGTTCTACCCTTCGGGCTATGCAATGCCCCTTCCACGTTCCAGAGGGCTGTGTTAAGAATCTTTGCAGAGTTGGTCCATGATTCGGTAGAAATCTATATGGATGACTTTACTCCTTACGGGTCTAGCTTCCAGGAAGCCTTATCCAACTTGGGAAAAGTCTTGAGTAAGTGCATCGAGATGAATATGTCCCTCAGTCCGGAGAAATGTGAGTTCCTGATGACTGAAGGGGCCATGTTAGGCCATACCATCTCTCGCGAAGGGTTACAGGTGGATCCCAATAAAGTTGCTATCATTAAAAGGGTCCCACCTCCTCAGAAGGTGAGAGATGTCCGAAGTTTCTTAGGCTTAGTAGGATGGCCTCACCATTGTTTGGTCTCTTAGTAAAATATGTTGAGTTTAAATGGTCGGATGACTGCCAAAAGGCTCTGAATGAATTAAAGGATAAGTTGGTGTCTGCTCCCATTCTGAGAGGCCCAAACTGGGCCCTACCTTTCCACATCCACACGGATGCCTCGAAAAAAGCCATAGGGGCAGCCCTAGGACAACTTGAAGAAAACTCCCATATGCTATATACTTTGTCAGTAAAAACTTATCCAAGGCATAAATGAATTACACGGTAACCGAGAAAGAGTTCCTGGCTATGGCCCATGCCCTGAACAAGTTCCGACACTATATCACTGGCTATCAAACATTTGTACATACTGACCATGCTGCAATCCGATATTTAATGAATAAGCCTGATGTGAATGCTCGTATTATTAGATGGTTACTTTTATTGTAGCAGTTTGATTTGACCATTGTTGATAAACCAGGTAGAGAAAATGTTGTTTCTGACTTCTTGTCTAGACTGGATTTGCCTGCAGGTGAAGAAGGAACCGTGGATGACCAGATGCCAGATGAGCATCTGTTTGCCATCTCCGTACTCTCCCCATGGTTTTCTGATATAGCAAACTATCTGGTCTCAGCACAGTTCCCTCCGCATCTATCCTCGAAGGAGAAAAGGAAGATCGTGAGAAAAAGTGCCTCATTTACTTGGATCGGGGGCAACTTGTTCAAACTTGGCCCTGATCAGATCTTAAGATGTTGTGTAAGGGAGGAGGAAGTCTTTGACATCCTCCTAACTTGTCACGATGGACCCTGTGGAGGACATTTTGCAGCCA
>APFE031077740.1:0-28645 GCA_000404065.3 Pinus taeda | reverse complement strand
AGCCAAGTCAGCCTTCCACCAAACCTCCCACCAGTCCTTAGGCCATGTTTAGACCCCTATCCTACCTTTAGATCCATTCATGCACCTTCCCTCACTCATCCACCTCCTAAAAACCGACTTCCAAGTTTCCTGTAGAAATTCTGAAGTTTTCTGTAGAAATTCTAAAGTTTCCCGTAGAACCCCTGCAGACTTCCTGTAGAAGCTCACAAGTGAGGATTTTTGATAGCCAAACCTTTTGAGACTCTGGGGAAGAGTGTTAGGGACCCCTTAGACCCTCTCTGAGCCTCTCCAACTGCTTCCAAGCATTCCTCTTCCTTGGTCCACTCCTGCACAGTGAAGCACAGTTCAAGTATATGCATGTGAAAATCAGCACTTAATCAAGAAAATACAAAAAGATACTTTCTAGAAAAAAAGTAGACTAAGACATGTGCATTTTCTCTTTTTGAAGTCAATGGCATCTCATTCAGCAGTCTGTATTCTCATTATTGCATCAATAGAACTGGCTGGTAGAACTAGGGTTTGCTAGGGTTTGCATTCCTATTTTGCTTTCAGTTTCTTTCCGCAAGTAGATTAGCTCCCCTTCGAGTTATCTTTCATCCATCATTTACAAGCTTCATCTAAGAGCTTATCGAAGTTGGCTAAAGCCCTAGTGGACTTGTGCCAGCTGACCAAGTGACAGCTGCGACAAGAGCTAGTACTTGTGCATACAGCACCGTCGCTTCCAAGTTTGTTATGAACAACTGGGTTGATAAAAGTAAAGAAGGGAGTCCCAGGAGTTGCAGCATTATTGCTGCAATACTGGAGCCCACCACCTCCATGATCTATTGAATCCTGCAGTAGACCTCAATCTTCCTAATCCAATTATTAAGCTTCTTTGGGTTACTTTTACCATTAAACATGGGAATATCAAATTTAACATCTAATTTAAAGAAAGGTGTCTTAGATGCATCCTTTGAATTTCTACGATTATGGTGGTGAGAGGAAGGAGAACCTTCACTCTCGGATGGAGAATGAGGGGGTTCTTCTCCACCATTCCCATGTGTTGAACCTTGTCCTTCTGGGTTTCTCTCTTCTATTTTCTCTAGCCTTAAAACCAGTTGGTTGATATTCTCTGCCATTGAATATAAGGTCTTGTGGAAATTGCGCTCCTCTTCAAGATGTGTATCATCTTCTGCCATGTTTCTCCTTCGATGTGCACACCCCGCTTCAGGATCGAAAGGCTCTAATTCCCCTTCACCTCTTCAGAGTCTGTCTCTTGTTAGCATACATACATGCAATTCACATCTAAAAGGACCTACTCTGATATCACTTGATCCAAGGATCTTTTTCTTATAGATGTATGAAAAGAATCACATGTTTCTAGAAATTGCAGCCTAACTCAGAAATTAAATGTGCACACATAAAAGAAGAAGGAACACATAAAGCACAAAAAGAATACAAAAAGACTTGATAACAAAGTTCGTCCAACTCAGACTATGTCTCTAGGCCCTGCTCAATCAATGGGGAGGCTTTCATATATTAAATGGCATGAAAAGTGGATAATTACAATCATCAGTTGCATAAAGAGAGGATATACCTCCATTCTAGACATGGCTATGAAATGGAGACCTCAGATGGAGAAATGGATAACACCAATGCATTTGTGGCATTGAGAGGGGCTGAAACCATATAAAACTTGTCCAAATTAGACAAAGTGCACTATTGGTCACCTGAAAGCTCTCCCGCCAAACGAACTACATGTTGAAAATCCCTCCTCCTCCTTTTTCCAATCATCTGGCTTTTATATGTCTCTTTTATGACAAAGATGCTTCAAAATAATAGGTCAATTTTGTTAGAATGGAAAGCATTAAGGTAGAAGGGTCGGTTGTGCAACTAACCCTCTAAAATAACCTTTTTATCATTTAAAAGTGATAATACAAAAAAACCTAAAAAACATTGAAAATCCGACCAAAACATTTAAAATCGGACTTCAAATATATCAAATCGGCCTTATAAATCCATTGGGTCTGATCTCGATCGCAAATTGCTATCACTGAGGTTCATGCCCTTGTATACCGATGAATCATTGATCGTCGTTTGCCAATTTTTTGATTCCCCGATTGTCGATTTTCCCGGTCGTCGATCTTCTTTCCGATCCGACAGCTGAGATTGCATGTCACTGATCGCCGATCACAATTACAATGGCCCAAAATTTCGAGTCTTGTGCCTTAGGTTTCGCCGACCCGATCTACCGATGCCGACTGCTTTAGGTCCTCGACATCACCGATTACTTGCCCCCTGATTGCGATTAGTTAGAGATAGCTAATTAGGGGTTCCGCAACCCTTGTTTCTCTGCCTTTTCACTTATTCGACCTGATATATTAGAAATAATTTATCGAGGGTCTTAAAGTCCACCCTTGGCATGATTTCCCATGTGATTTCCTTTTAAAGCTAACAACCCATTTTTTTAGTGAAACCTCCTCATTTTCCAAAGGAACAAGGTGACCTTCTTTCTGCCATAAATTCATCATCTGGACTCAGATTGGAGTGCCATTTGCACAGTTGGAATCAGAGTGACGAGTAATTTGATCTGAAGTTAGCATACTTGCTTTTTTGCCACTTTGAATTTTGAGATTTTCCATGCCACTGTATCTAAAGATCCATCTAGATCACACAGTGTGTTGGACTAAAATGCAAAGTGCGCACACCAAACACCTTGTGATAATGCATAAGGCATATCAAATACTATCAAAAGTGTGATGGAAGGATAATAAAACATAAGGAATCAAGAAAATGTAAATACCATGTGAAAATTTGAATACAAGGGAAGTGAAAACATCTAAAAGGCTATGTGGAACCATGTAGAATGTATTGAAAAGTGAAACTAACACATGGTGCATGGGAGTGATGCAATGAGTGTCACACTAAAGAACCACTTAAATAATGTGTTGATATTATATATACTTCATGCCGAATGAATATTTAAGGAGCCTTGAATAGGAAAAAATCCATGATAATGCATCATAATGGAAGGGCCTAATGCATAAGCAAAGGCAATGTCAAAATTACATATGAGATATGCCATACAAAAATAATGATAAGGAGTACATTTCATAATACAATGCATTACATGGTAATGAATAGTTGTTGATGGTGTTGGATCCACCAACATGTTAGTGGATCCCCTGGTAAGAAGTCCCAACTAGACCTCATACCATTTGGAGTAGGAGTCCCAACAGTGGGTAGTAAACTTATGCCTTGACTACGATAACTTGCAGACGTAAGCAAGATATCCTTGTTGGAAGCAAGCGTGTGACCTTATAGTGACTCAGGAGAGTTTCATGGGGAGGTTCTAACACATGGAGGGGTAAAAGAAGTGTGTCCCTTAGAAGCCTGTAATAGTACGTAGCCTGAAAGGAACACATGAGCTTAATGACATCACATAATGGAAAGCAGAATAGTTGAAAGTCCAAAGTGATGAGTTAAGCCAACAACATGCTTCAATAAGATTCATGCACTCACATACAAAATAGTCCATACATCAACGCATAAGTAAAACTTCATACATTGCTAAAGTAATAAGAATATTCAAACTACAATAACAACATATGCATGAAATGTGTTGGCTATGTTATATTATATAAAGTGAAAGTTCCATCCATACATACAACCATGACAACCACTAACCCCAATAGTGGAACGTTACAATCAACACTGCCTGCTCCTCCAAAGAGAAGTACTAGCTCTACACTGTGGAGAAGCCAAGGCTCGTCATAATACTCGCCAAGCCCTCTCTAAGAAATGCATAACAAAATCTTGGCTCCCAAAAGCCCATTCTATGAGTTATGAAGTTCTATTTATAAAAAAGGGTGGAGTGACCCTTGACATTCCCCTTTGTGACTCTTGGACTACCCTCATGACTCTTCAACTTCATTACATAACTCTTTACGTTACATATGATTGTTTGTATTCCACCAATGACACTTGGAATTTCACTTTACATCATGTTTAAAAATGATACATTTTCCACATATACCCATGTGGGAAAAAATTGGCTTGAGTTATCCAGACAAGAAAACACTAAGACTCAAATGGCTGTGGAAAGACTAGCTCATCAACCTCCTCTTCATAATCCTTGGTAACAAGATGATGCCATGTTTCATAGTGTGAAATGGTGTCCATGTACTCTTTGATGACGTCCTTCTAAAAACGAACTCTTAACTCCATTGGTTTCGGGTATACTGATTTGGAACCTCAGCCCAACTCATCCTATAGAATGTGCAACTTAGTCCTGAGCAGGGCTAGGCCGACGATGTACAAATATGTGCTAGTGGCCAGACTGACTTACAAATATGCACTGGTGGTTGTGAGCATCAATTGATTAAAGTACACATTGATCTCCAAGTTGACTTGGTTCTTCTCTTTGGTCTTAGTGAGGGTACCAATCAACAAGGTGCCATACTTTCTCACCATGACATCCAAACTCCTATACAACCATGCATACAAAGCCTAATATTAGTGATGAGTGGTGGGAGTTTCTCATAGTTTCAGATCAAAATCTCGATGTGTGCTTTGTCCCACTCTACTTGTGGCTTCATCATCTTGTACAATTATAGCGGGGCTCCCTTGTACCTCATTGTCCATGTCTGTGCATGATCAACTGCAACATGTACATCTGTGAGCATTCGTGCTATCTTGGTGCAACATTGTTGATGACCATGTAGATGGACAACTGCCTTGTGCACAGTGATGAACCTATCATACAGTCTCCACATGACTCTCTCAAGAGTTTATATGTCAGCAATTATGGCCATCTTCATCTCTGCTCTAGCAATTCCTGTTGATTGTTCCTCTCTCTGTCTGGCTGCTTGCAACTCCTTAGCCATGCACTCATTTTTAGCTATCAAGAACTTAATGATCAAGCTCGTGGATTTGGCATAAGCCTTTGTAGCAATAGCCAAGGTGGCTAGATGTCTCCATACATCTAAAACAATCACCCACTCTTCAAAGTGTGCAAGGGATGCATGCTCATCTAGGGTGCATGCTCTACACGCTTGTACAACTTTGTGTTTTGACTCATCAAAGGCTATATCTTACATCTTCGTTCCCAGATGGTCCTCAAGGAGAATGGTACCCCCTTTTTCACTTGATACTTGCTTTACTGCGTGAGTTGGTGAAGCCTAAGGAGTGGCCTTAGTTCCTTTTGGCATTAGGTTGGTATCCTAATCCTATTCCAGTTGCTCCATATCCATGTCCATTTTTTCTACTATATGTTACTCATGTGGAGAAAGTTCCTTTTCTTGTTGTTTCTCACCCTATTCCTCATATGTTGTTGGTTCACAGTCTTCAACCTATATCGATGCATGTTGCACTGTCTGTGCACCTTGCACTTCCTCCTATTACTTTTCATGCTCGTGTTGTGCTTCATTCTCTCTTATGTGCAACTCTTGTTCTTCTTTAAGCTTTTGCTAGACTTCCAGCAACATCCTCTATCCAACTTCCAGTCTTTTCTTCTCTCCCTTTCTTTGCGCTATCCTCCTATTATGCCATCACCTCTTTACATATATCTCAAAATCTACCTTTTCCTCATGTGGATCTTCCTTGAACTTGTTGCTTTTCTTCGTCTTTGTGCTTTTGACAATCTTCCTCTTGCCTTTATCTTGCACATTTTTTCTATTTGTTGTTGTTGTTGGTGCTACTCCCTATGGTGCTTCTGCCTTGAGTGCTACTAGCCAATCTACTACAACATTAACTAGTTCATTGAGATAAGAGGAGTTATAACAATATCTCCATGGGCCTTCCTCTGTCCAATGACACGCCTCGTAGATCCAAGAATAGTACACTCTTGCATAGTGGTCCCTTCATAAACCATGTGGGTCATATGGGTTGAAACTCTTGGTACATAACTTAAACTTCTTGAAGGCTACCACCTCGGCATATACTTCTTTCAAACTCCTAATTGCGTACAACCCAATTCACACAGGAAGCGTAGGCCATGGTGCCTTTTATTTCTGTGAAATCCTGATGATAACCCTATCGAGATGTGCTATGAAACCTCTTGCATGACCAACTTTCTCGTGGAAAACCTCAAGATCACATGCAGAGCTTTCTCTGTGCTATACATCTCGATAAAGGTGCCCTTAGGTGAGTCGTACTAATTTGCAATGTTTAGCAAAGCCTTCATTTATGCCTGGGACATGTAGGGTGGATTTTTTTAAAATATCATCATGTATAGGGGGGCATGAAATGGTAAGGTATTCTAGCCATGACTCCTCGGTAGCTACAATAAGGGAGAAACTTGAAATATATGTTCACAGCAGTCTCTGAAGGTGTCCATGCCCAACCCATGCTAGGAAACTATTGATGGGAATAGATTGCATGAGAAAATAAGAATACATGAAGAACTTTTCTTATTGATCCTTGGGTGGACTCTGAGCATTGGATAGATGCACTTTCAACTAGAGAGTGAAAATGTCAGACTAGTTGAACGATTTTCCTTCACTTTCCAGCTGATCCAACATAACAAGCCAACTCTATAGGAATGTCTCTGTACTCCCTTGGCCATACAAGTGGCATGTGAAGATGACCAATAACTGGTATGCCTTCCTGAGTGTCTTCGTCCTATATATCTAGTTGGGTACCATCTTGAATTTTGCTAGCTCCTTTACTGAACACTTTAAGATGTCTCTTGTGTTTGTTTTGTTGTTGGGAGTGTAGAATGATGCATCCATCCTGTTCACTAGCAATGCTAAGTGATATGTTTGATGATAGTCCTTTGTCCTAAAGGAAGCAAGCCTTGCTCCACTAACACTGCTCAGTATCATTGTCTCAGGATCAGTGTATGAGACATTCCATTGGATCGCATTTGTGCAAGGGAGCATGGGAAACTTTCATGTAACCTTCTATAGTCATGTCTTATGGATGTTCACATAGACCTTTCAATCCTCCAAATTCTCCTCAAAGATGCCTAAGAAAATGGTTTTTATGTCTTGCCATGTGATCTTGATTTCTTTCTTGATGAACATGTATTTCTCTGTGTACACAGGCAAGCTCATAAACCCATGTTCAACCACATCCCCAATACTTCTTTCAACTTTCTCTTTTGATCCAACTCTATTGGAGGGCATGATACTTGTATTGTTGAGAAGATGCTCAAAAACCTATTGTACTTGGAGACAAAGAAGACACTCATGGTGAGAATCTATCAGCTAAAAATCTCAAACAATTTGAGAAACATTCAAGAAACAAACTCGTTACTGTTGGGCAAGACTGGGTAGCATTGACTTCGGGAAGCTGGGAGACTATTAGATGGAACTGTGTATTGTGCAGTCATAGCTGCTAGTGAGGATGAATGTTGGTTGGATTTGCACAATGTGTAATCCAGTGAGGCTAAATGCTGACTGACACTGGGAAATGCACAAAAATAGTCTGGACAGGTTGCTGGTTGGAACTGCACATTTCACAGATCTAGTGGGTAGAACTAGGTACTGCCTTAATGGATTGTGCAAAGCATAAGTAGGAGAGAGTGTGGGTAGCCTCTGTGCAATTCCTAGAGGAAAAGCATAGCCTTGACTGCTAGGAATGCGCAAAGCATGCTCGGAGAGACAATATCTAAACTAAGCTAGCCCAGATCTACCCAATGGCAACCTAAAACCATGAAGGACTAAGTGTGTGTGTGAATCTGGTGCAGATCTAAGTGAAACAAAATTCAAGTAAGTGCAAAAATCAGTCAAAGGACAAAAACCAAGAGGCTCATGAAGCGAGTCGACGAAACAACAATTGTGAGTGCAGAAACAATGTTATGTGTGTGACACTAAGGAAAGGTAATGAAAAACTTGCAGCAAAACTTCTACAATATAAAATGCATTTAAAAGCTAGCGGCGGTAGTTCAATAAAACCAAGGAAACAACATGCATACAAGCCAAAAACTAAAAAGTGACAAAAAAGTGGCAAAAGGCATGTAAAGAAAAACTTACCCGGAAAAGTAGCGCTGACTATGCTAAAGGTTCCTAGATGCTTTGAGAATTCCAGAGCTCCAAGATCGAATGTGAAGAATGACCTATGAGGTGTCATTTAAGTAGATTTGGTCAAATTAGGGTTTATGATGCACATGCCAAAAATCTAGGAAAAAGAGACACTTGGCAGGGAGTTTCTAAAAATAGTTTTACATGTAACTCTTGTTGCTAAAATTAGATCCCTACAATCTAGGGATTCTTTTTCACTTTTTTCCTTTTTTTCTTTTTTGGGGAAAAGAAGCCCAACATGCAAAAGAAGGATTGCACAATTTTGGAGGGAATCGAGAAACCTGCCGAGACATGCGACAAACAACAAATAAGGGTTAAATTATGCACTGTTTCTGGGATGAGTGGCCCTAGCTGGCTCACTATCTCTACACAATTCTCTAGAGCATTGATGTTGGGCTGGTCTGTGCATTTCCCAAGAGCAGTTCAACTAGCCAGTTCTGTGCAATTTTGGATAACATTGCAGCTGTCCTGATATGCTCTGTGCATTTCTGGAGATCATTACAGTTGGGCCAGTTCTGCACATTTTTGTAGGGCAATTCAGCTAGCCTGGGCCACTTTGTGTAATTTTGGAGAGCAGTGTCAGTTGTCTAGAATTGCACATTTATGGAGAGTAATGTTAAGTGGCATGCTTTGCAAAATTTCCAGAGCAACGTTGGTTGACCTGCTCTGCGCAATTTCTGAGTGCACAGAAACTGCTAGGCTGCTCTGTGCAATTCTTGAAGGGAAGACAAGCTATCCTCTAGATTTGCATAGTTTTGCTCGACAACTGATTGGTTGGATGTGAACCAAATGTTGGGTGTACTTGTGGTTGACCGACGGGACATGTGATTTGAACACAAGATGTTAATAACACAAATAAACAAGTACCTGATTAGTGCATGATAGCTGCAATGATTTCAAGGAGGGAGGCGCCAAAATAAAGTGAAGGAAAAATTTTGGAGGGTTTTGTAGCTGCTATATCATTGGAAACACACTAGTAGAACTCTAGCTCTCTATATGGACCTTGTTCGTGAAAAGTGAGTCTAACTCCTCCAGAAGTATTGTTTGATTCTTTGATTGTAATGGCTTCAACACTAAGCTTGGGTTAAAGATATAGTCCCTTGCCATTCTCTTAATCGGCCATCACACGTTCCAAGACAAGTCAAGTTAGTTGTTTCAATTGGGGATGAGGGGTATATTAGTGCACAAGTAATAAATATGACAAACTATGTGTTTCATCTCTGGTGTTGCTCTGCTGCCAACAAGCCTGGATAGTATCCTCAACAGAGTCACGTAGGGACACGAGCATCTCTCCGCTACCAGAAAGCTTGGTCAATACCCCAGCGGAGTTACTTCCATCAACTCTCTTCGTAGGAATCCTTTCTCTTCTTTTGCCTTATTTATTTTTTTCATTTTTCAAAGAACTGTGTAGAGGCACTTTTTATTTCAAAGGTAGAAGAGGGATCCCGACTTATTGAGAGAAAAAGAGGTTGTCCCTTTAGATAAGTATTTGATATATACCTTTAGCAATACTTGTTAAGTTTTCCCCCCTCACCTTACTCTACTTGACTGAGCTGACAAGGGTTAACCCAAAATAACTGGTTAGAGTAGGTGGTACTAGTTAAAGGTGCATGAATTGTGTTTTCACAAAGACCCACTCTAAACATAACATATTTTCCATCAGGGTATTTGTTTATCCAATTTAATGTCCTTAAATTGTCAGCATAAATTATTGACCAAGGAAGGTATACTGATGAATCACAAGTGCACTATATGTGATAGAATTTATTTTATGTCGTTAAGGTATCTATGTTCTTGTTAAATTCTAAACTTAGAAGTAATATGAAGATGGTATTATTGATTATATTAGAGAATTATTCCTTAAAGTTGTTAGCTACTTATCTTATAAATTAATCTCTATTGAATTAGTTTATGGATGGTTTAAGGGTGATTCTAAGCTTTACTCTTGTTAGACTGTTTCGGATTTTATCTTTAAATTTTATGCTGCATCTAAGTCTAAATTACTATGTGATAAAGATATCTATTCTATTAGATTGTAAATGAATGATGCCTGAATTTAATTGTCAAGAAAAAGACTGTCACTCTTTTACTCATTCAACTTCATCCAAACAAGTCATAAATATGATAAATTGAAAAGCAACTACGTTATGAAATGAAACAGTTGAACTACACTAGGTTGAAAGCAAGGAAAATGATAAAACTATACCATATAAAAAACAAATGAATATAAAACTATACCATATAAAAAACAAATGAAATAACATAATTAATCCAGGTATAAAGCAAAGGAAATTTCTTATGCAGACAACGATTCAATTGCAAATTCCATCATACTGCATTTCAAAACAAAAAACAGAGCATCTATGATTAAGCAATTAAAGAAATCTATGTTCAATTGGTTAAATACCTATACTGGATGTAGGGCCCTACATGAAACAGTCAACAATATCTAATCAACGCAGTATGGAAAACATAAACTAATTCTATTACTCGCAAACAAGTTTTCCAAGATCTCAGAATTTACATATATCGGTGCGCACCTAAAACACGAGCAACTACTACTTTTATAATACTTCTTTATATAACAGTACGAGAGTTTCAAGCCTAGATATATTTATTTTGATCCTATTAAATCAAACTATATCGCTAAATAATTGATTTTCTATTTGGAAAAGCAAATCGAAAAGGTTTTGTGAAAACTTGGTCTTTGTCCCGACGATAATCTTGCAGTTGACTTTGAGGTTGACCGTGTTATCGTGCGATCTTCTTGAAGGATTGGCTCGATATAATAGGAAATAATCCACGAGGGGATCATTCCTCATCCATCCATATCTTTCTTTGTTGAGCTAGAGCATCTGAACTCTGTTAACAATGGAGGTATCTATGGAAATCTGGATTAGCTGCATAAACAAGCCAATTTCTTAGCCGAATGCATACTTTAACAAAACAATAAAGTACATAGAAAAATATGAAGAATAAGACATTTAAGTGCTTACCTTTAACAAAACCTTATGTCTATTGCATTATTTATGTGATAAGTATAGGAAAAAAGGAAGAAGTATAGGCAAAAAGGGTGTCAAGGTAAGACAATCCTTAGACTCTACATACCCCCACACTGGAGGTTTTGTTTGTCCTCATACAATTCATCATTGTCATTCTCTTGTGCCTTCTGATTATCGCCTTCAAGATTAACTTTCTTCTTCTTTATGGAAGCCACTGGCATCCTTGGTTTCCTCATGAGGATTTTATATTTTAGGTTGATTATTTCTCTTTGCATTGCCCTGTTCTCTTTCTTCATATTTTTTTCTTTTTGTACCACAAACTCAAATGAAGGATAAGGTTGTCACTTTTTGCAATTTTAATCCAATTTTGTGCTTTCAATGTCTGATTTTCATTCTTGAGATATCCATTCAATGTCTCTAGCTCAAATATTTCTTTCTTTAAACCATTAGATTCTAAAGGTTCTTGTGGCTCATTGAACTAATTGCTTCCTTCTCCAGGACTTTGTATTGATTTTTTAGTTGTTGCTTCCTCTCTTTCTAATTACCCTATGTAGTCATAAATGTCTTGTTGGATAGGATCAACACTTGGACTATGCACTAGACTTTTCAAAGGTGAACTACAGGGTGGTGATGACACTCTTGGTGATAGTTTTGGTGATCCTTTTGGGAAACCTTCAAGGTTTTCAGTTGGTTCATTCTCCTCGAGATCAATATATTCTATAGCTCCTGAGACTGTTTGTTGCATTGTGCTCAACCTGGTACTCCTCCTTAGTCTTGAGGTCTGTAATCCTTGTTCTTTCCTTATTTTGGTTTTTGGCTTTTCTTCCTGCGAAAGCGTTCCAGATTGTGGTAAATCTTCTATTCTTTTGCTAGCTTTCTTTCTTCTAATATTTCCCTTTTTCATTTTCAGCAAAATATCCACTATGGGAACTTCATCTTATGATAATTCCTATTGAGATTGGGGTTATTTTATTGTTTCCAGTGTTCTCTTCTTTCCCCTGAGGGTTCTACTACTACTGGGCTATTCAAAAGCTTTTTCTTTAAAATGGTTTCTTACCAAGAAATTTTCCCAGTTATCCCCTACACTCTGAAGGTGGAACTCAACCAAGATCTTTACCAATCCATGATGATACATGGTACTCTTTATGAATTGAATCTTCTTTTGAACATTCATGGACATTTTCTTCAGACTATGCAAGAGGAAATAAGAAAGATTCATTTGGTATTCCTCAAGAAAATGCATCATTATCCTAATGTGGTAGAAATACATGTATCTAAACCAACCCTCACAAGTAATAAATTTATGAAGTACATGGAGTAAATTCCTCCATTTACTCTTAAGGGATGCACTAGGAATACCTTTCTTGAAGACTGTGGTGTCCATGTTTGTATTTCTCAGGAAGAATTTCCAATCTTCTCCATTTATTCCCCTATTTTTGAACCATTTCTCTCCATTTCTAGGAAATTTAGTAGCTTCTGCAATCAGAGAATCTGTTATGGTGAAATTAATGTCTTCTATTTCAACATCCGTTCCATCAAACGAGCATGCAAAAGTCTTCGTCACTTCCCTGTGGAAACCGTCGAATTTATCTATTAATTGTAACCATTGTATTTTTTGCATCAACTCCCTAGTCTGAGGATATGCTTCTAATAATTTCTTTCCTGTTGGCTCGGTTTGGATAATAACACCCATTATGGAAGATGCTTCATTTCATGGAATACTTACTTTGACAGGAGAAATGGCATTGATAGGGTTTCGTTTAGTGGTGAAGAGATAGAGAGGCTATATGAATTCGAAGAAATGGAAGAATGGGTGAATTATAATGAAGGCCGTGTGAATTAATTTTACCATTAGAGTGCATTCAAAATAATGATTCAATGATTACTTCAACAGATTCAGAATAGGGACACGATAGGCGTTTTAAGTGGTGGTTTATGATGATTTTGACAGGCGACCTTCACCCTTAATTTTCAATGATTTCATTTTATTTTGGAAATGTTGTGTCCTCTTAGTTCATATATGCAATATATTAATCCTCATTGTTAAATTAAAGTATCACATACCTTTGATTAACTTTGCTAACATTAATTGTTATTTGATATCTCCTGCAGGTACTTTTTTAGTGTCAATTATCCTTCAATTCGAATCACCAATTGTTCCTATCAAGTGGGCTTCAAAATTTTTATTAGGGCTGCAAAAACGTGTCCTAGCTGTAGAAGCTTGTTCAAGCTGCAGAAAGTTGTTGATTCTACAACTGAGAAAAAAAACTTTAAGAAATGAACTTTATATTTGAAAGGAAAACTGAAGGTGCCAATAGGAGTTGGTTTTCACTTCAATTTTTTTGTATAAACATGTCAACAACATGTTGGTTTTCATGTTTATATCTCTTATTATTATTATTATTATATTTTTTGAATACGATATATATATATATTATTTTTATCAATTTTTTTTTAGAAAAAGTAAAATTGAGTAAAATTGATAAGGTGGAAAAGAAGAAGAACTATTTTTGACCATCTTCAATTCTAAATTATCTTGGAAAATTTTGAAAAATTCTTCTTTTGTCAATGGCTTCTGATAAAGTCTGAGTCGATGTCCATTTACTAAAAGAGGAATTCTATCTTCATCAGTAGCCCTGATTTTAACTACACCATTGTCAAAGACATTTTCAACTTCATAAGGTCCAAGCCAGTGGGTTTAGAATTTCCTTTGAAAATTTTTGAACTTTGAATCAAAGAGTAATGCCCAATCTCCTGGATGAAATTGTCTTTCTTTAATGTACTTATCATGCCATCTATATCTTTGTTGTTGAACTAGGCTAGTTCTCTGGAGGGCTTCTTGTATTATTTCATCAAGCTCATTAAGTTGTTTCATCCTTTGCTTCTGTGATTCTGATAGGTCAAGATCTCATTGGACTGCTATTTTATAAGTCTATATCTAGAACTCTATTGGAAGTAAGACTTGCTTCCCATACACAATTTCATAGGGAGTATGTCCTGTAGTACTTCTCCATGTAGTTCTATAAGCCCACAAAGCTTCTGGAAGCTTTTCTACCTAATCCAACCTGAAGTGTATAGTCTTGGTAAGGATTACTTCAATCACCTTATTTGTAGACTCGACTTGTCCATTAGCTTGTGGATGGTATGGAGTAGACTTTTGATGTTTGATTATGTACTGATCCACAAGCTTCTGCACTAATCTGGAAGTGAATTGTGTTCCTTGATCTATTACAATTTCTCTTGGAACACCAAAACTATTGAAAATATCCTAAAAAAGAAATGAAACTACAACATTTTCAGTAGCAAAAGGAAGTGCTTTAGCTTCTACCCATTTAGTGTCATAATCAATACATACTAGAATATATCTCTTTTGATTTGACGGTGGGTTGATTGGTCCAACAAAATCTAGTGCCCACTTTTCAAATAGTTGAATGAGTACCTGTGGTTGCAATGGAATTTCGTTTGAAAGAGTGGGTTTGACCATTCTCTAACAACTATCACATCTTTTAACATATTCTTTGATACCCCTGAAAATGGAAGGCCAATAATATCCTAAAAGCAATATTTTATAAGAAGTTCTTTTGTCAAAAAAATGTCCTCCACATGGTTCATCGTGGGAAGCTTTAAGTATTTATGGTATTTCATCCTCTCGAACACATATTTTGATATGAGATCTGGTCCTGTTTTGTATAACTCTTCATTTATCCATGAATAATATGTGCTATTGTGGACTATTCTCCTCTTTTCTCTAGGAGACAAATGAAATGGAATTTTCCCTATAGCTAAATAGTTAGCAATATCTGCATACCAAGGTGATTTAGTAGATACTGCAAAAATATATTCATCAGGAAATTTATCCTCTACAAGTTGATCATTATTATCATTTTGAATTATAGATAAAAAATCGGCAATTGTGTTCTGTTTTTCGGGCCTATCTAGAATGGTGATGTTGAATTCTTGTAACAATAAGAGCCATTTGGTTATTGTCCCATTAGTGATTGATTTATTCTTTAGGTACCTAATGGCAGAATGGTCTGTGTGAATGAAAATTTCATATCCAGTTATATAATGTCTGAATTTGTTAATGGTATGAACTACAATTAAAAACTCCTTCTTAGGTACAGTATAATTTAACTCTGGGAGTTACATTTTTACTGGTATAATAGATTGCATAAGGAGTAAGATCTATTTTCACTAACACAACTCCTAAGCTGAAGCAACAATTGACATATGGAAAGGTAATTTCCAATTAGGTCCTTTTAAAATAGGTGCTTCAAAAATTCTATTTTTCAAAGTTTCAAAGGTAGTTTGACATTCAGAATCCTATTTGAATTCAAAGTCCTTGGTAAGAAGTGTAAAGAGTGGAGATGCAATTTGTTTGAATTTTTCTATAAATCTTCTATAGTATCCAGTAAAACCAAGAAAAATTCTAACATCTCGTTGGTAGTTTGGCAGTGATAACTTAGAAATGGCTTCGACTTTAGATGAGTCCACCTTAATTCCATTTCTTGAAATATGGTGACCTAAAACAATTCCTTCGTTAAACATCATCAAACATTTCTCATGACTTAATGAAATATTTGTTTCTTTACATCTTATTACCACCTTTTCTAATTTCCAAGTGCTTCATTAAAAGACTCTCCATAAATTGCGAAATCATCCATGTATACTTCCACACAATCATGAGTAAGATCAGAGAAAATTTTGAGGATTTCTTCTTGGAATGTTGCCGAAGAATTTCATAATCCAAAGGGAAGTACTCAGTAAGCATAAGTTCCCCATGGATAGGTGAATGTTATTTTATCTCGATGTTTAGGTGCTACCTGAATCTGGTTATATCCACTGAAACCGTCCAAAAATGAAAAATATGTTTCCTTGCTAATGTGTCTAAGACTTGATCTATGAAAGGTAGTGGAAAGTGGTATTTTAATGTTGTTTTATTCAATTCCCAGTAATCGATGCATAATATCCATTTTGCATTTTTCTTTGGAATGATTACTCAAGGAAAAACCAACTGATTGTCGATATCAGATAAATGAAATTTACATTTAATAGCTTTTCCAATTGCTCAACAATTTCTTTTAGATTTAGGTTCATTCTTCGTTGTGGCTATCTAAATGGTCTTGCACTTTGTTCAATGTAGATATGATGTATGCAATTTTTAGGATCAATTCCTCTCATACTAGTGTATTCTCATGCAAAAGCATAAGAATGTTTCTATAAGATTTCCACCAATTGATTCTTTTGTACTTCTTCCAAGTTTTCATTAATATTCAAAGTTTTACCTGGAAAGATTTCTATTAAAGAATTCCCAAACTTTTCCATGGAGAGCAATGATGCTTGTCTAGATGAGAGATATTAATTTCAAGCACGGTCATAATGTGAGGAATATTCATTATTTTCCAATAGATTTAAAATTTGGGCTTCCTCTCTTACTTGTTCAGTAGTAAAAACAGGTTGTATATCATCTTCATCATCTATCCATTCTTCATTTTCTATTTCTATTGTTGTTCTTGTAGGAGGGTATAATGTAAATTTATTTGTAGAATTTCCATCTAAAATAAACATGTCATGTGATCGACAACCGATGAAAGCATCAACTATAGCTAACCAAGGTCTTCCTAGGATTAATGGATGTCCTCCTAAATTATTCTTGGTTGTTAATACCATGAAATAAATAGGATATTCCCAAGAGTCTAAGGATACATAAACATCCTCCAACACACCATCAAGTTTAATCCCAGACCTATCTGCTAATTATAATAGTGTTGGTGTGCATTACAGGTTAGGAAGCCTATGTGAGCCAATAACTTGTTTACTCATTATGTTTATGGCTGCTCCTAGATCAATCAATGTGTTTGGTATTTCAGTTCCATTGATGTGAATTTTACAATGGGGCTTCCTCGATCTAAATATTTTTGAATTATCATTTTCCCCATCATGATGTCTACAATTTTTACGATTAATTGAATTCATTTTATGCCATTTATTTTTCTTCTTGATCTTTGAGTACTTAATTCCTTAATTGTTTTCACAAATATTGGTATTTCTTTTATGGCTTGTAACAAAGGAATTTTGATACAAACATTTCGTAATTCATCCAAAATATCGTAATCAAGCAATGTAATTTGTTTTTCTACTCCATCAATTTTCAACCATTCAAGGAAAGGTGGTCTAATTAATACCGCGGGTTGTTCTATGATAGGAGTATTTATTGGAACATTTTTTGTTTGATTATTTCGTTTTTGAGGGCAAGAGGTCTCTCGTTCTTCAGATTGATTTTTATCTTTTTAAAGATTTGGTCTTGTTTCCTGAATAACAACAGGGGGTTTTATTTGTAACACTCTTCTAGACCTTAATTGGACATTATTTAGATCTAGTGGAGTTATTACATAGGTTTGAGGATTTCTCCCTTCCATGTTCTACACAGGTTGTTGTGGTATTTTATTATTAGGATTTAGAAGGGGTTGAGCGGGTAGTTGATTTGGTTTTTTGTGGAAATGATAGGGAGAGTTGTGGGTTTTGATTTTGAACTTAGATTTGAGGTAATTGCTTAGCTTGGGGAATTTGATTAGATTGGGGTAGAAATTATGGTGGAAGATACGATGGTGAATATTGTTGATATTGAGCACAAGCCCCATAAGGAATTTTCCATCCTTGATTCCAGGATTGTGATTGTGGTTGAGCCCAAGGCTGCCAAGATGGATTCCAATTATTTTGTGAAGATTGAGAAAATTTTTGTGGTTTGAAACCTTATGGTTGATTTGGTTGAGAGTTTTTCCATGGTCTCCTTGCTATAATGTAGAGAGGGTCTACTTGTTATGGTATTCCTTCATCATTAAATATAGCCTTGAGACCTGGTAAAGAAGGAAATTCCTAAGTATCATGATTATCTGCACGTATGACACAAGTTTCTATAGCCTTTGAATGTAAGGGACACTCTCTTAGTGTGTGTTTCTTTTGACATCTAGGACAAAAAATAGAAATGCAGCATTTTCAGATTTTTTCTTGTTCTATATTTTAAGGATGTTTATATATTCACTTAGACTCCGTAAAATATCTGCCTTGAAGGTATCAAGCAAGCTTCCTAATTCTGCCTTGCTGACTATCCCGACTGCAGATTTATTAATTCTTGATAAGGGAGGGTCTCTAGAACTCTTTCCAACTCATACTTTACCCCTTGAGATATGTACACATAAATCACAAATATCTACAAATGGTAATTGAGAAATATCTCCTTTCCCAGTTAAGCTAAGGAGATCTATCCATTCATGTTTAATAGTTTTAAGTAGGAGGGCTTTTAAAGTTTCCTCATCCGAATTGCCCATTTTTTCTCTTTTAATATTGTAGACAAATATCTCTACTAAGTCTTCAAGATTCTCATCTTCCTTTTGTGTCATATTGAAGACTTCATCTTTAAGGTTACTAGGCATACGATAATTTCTATATTTACCCAGGAAAGCCTCTTTCATTTGTTCCCATGTGCTTATAGAATGCGTTGTTAGACTCATGAACCATTTTAATGTTGAATCCTTTAAGGTAGTAGGGAACAATTTTAGTTTTTGAACATCATGCATATAGTCATATGATCTGCATAATACCTCAAATTCGAAGAGAAATGTCTGTGGTTCTTCCTTTATTTTTATATGGAAATTAGGAGGAATCGAGGGTGATATATTCTTCATTGTGAGGGTTGTATCTTCATCGAGAATAGGAAATCCAAAAGGATCTTGGTTTCCTCTACCTATACCCCCTCCTCTATTCTTATCTCCACCTCCTCCTCTACATCTACCTCTACCTCCTCCAATCCTATTTTCCTCACCATTGACATTGTGTACCTCTACTTCCCCTTCTTTAGCCATGATAGATTCCTAAGAACTAATATAGGGTTCTTTTAATTCTCCTGGTTCTTCTATCAATGGTTGCTCAAAATAATTTTCCTATTCCTCTTCTTCACTAGGAACTTCTAATTCTTCTCCCAAAATTTGTTCACCAGTGGAGGATAGAAAAAATACTCCTGTAGTTGGGGATATAGGATTTTATTCAATTACAACTTCAGTAGATGAAATAGGTGAAGTTCTGGATTGGATTTTTGATCTTGAGACTTCAAGAAGTCTTTGTCGACCTGGAAATGGAATTCAAGTTTGAGTATGTGGTGTGGAATTTCGAAATCAAGGTGAAGTGAGTGGATTTGTGGGAATTAAACTTCTTCCTCGTCCTAAAAATCTACCTCTAGAGTCTCTATCCCTACTCATATCATGTTTTAAATAATGATTTTTTTAAACTTCTATTTGTACTTCCCCAACAATGGCGCCAAAATATTTATCCAATTTAATGTCCTTAAATTGTTAGCGTAAATTATCGACTAGGGTAGGTATACTGATGAAGCACAAGTGCACTATATGTGCTAGAATTTATTTTATGTTGTTAAGATATCTATGTTCTTGTTAAAGTCTAAACTTAGAATTAATATGAAGATGGTATTACTGATTATATTAGAGAATTGTTCCTCCAAGCTTTTAGCTAATTATCTTAGAAATTAATGTCTATTGAATTAGTTTATGGGTGGTTTAAGGGTGATTCTAAGATTTACTCTTCTTAGATTGTTTTGGATTTTACCTTTAAATTTTATGCTGCAGCCAAGTCTAAATTACTATGTGCTAAAGAGATCTATTCTATCAGATTGTAAATGAATGATGTCTGAATTTAATTGTCAAGAAAAAGGTTGTCACTCTTTTACTCATTCAACTTCATCCAAACAATTCATAAATTTGATAAACTGAAAAGCAACTATGCTATGAAATGAAACAGTTGAACTACATTAGGTAGAAAGCAAGGAAAATGATAAAACTATACCAGATAAAAAGAAAATGAAATAATAGAATTAAGCTAGGTATAAAGCAAAGGAAATTTCTTATGCAGACAATGATTCAATTATGAATTCCATCATACTGCATTTCAAAACACAAAACATAGCATCTATGATTAAGCAATTAAAGAAATCTATGTGCAATTGGTTAAAGACATGTACTGGATGTAGGGGTCCTCCATGAAACATTTGACAATCTCCAATCAATGCAGCATGGAAAACATAAACCAAATCTATTACTCGCAAACAAGTTTAACAAAATGTTCTCAGAATTTACATATATCGGTGTGAACCCAAAACACAGAGTGACCATTGCTTTTATAACACTTCTTTGTATAATAGTACGAGAGTTTCAAGCCTACATATATTTATTTCAATCATATTAAATCAAACCATATATCTAAATAATCAATTTTCTATTTGGAAAAGCAAATCGATAAGATTTCTTGAAAACTCGGTCTCTATCCCAGTGATAATCTTGCAATTGACTTTGAGGTTGACCGTGTTATGTTGCGATATTCTTTAAGGATTAGCTCGAGAGAATAGGAAATAATCCACGAGGGGATCATTCCTCATCCATCCATATCTTCCTTTGTTGAGCTAGAGTGTCTCAACCCTGTTAACAATGGAGGTAGTTGCGAAAATCCAGATTAGTTGCAGAAACATGCCAATTCCATAACCGAATGCATAATTCAAGAAAAGAATAAGGTATATAGACAAACATGAATAAGAAGAAATTTAAGTGCTTACCTTTAACAAAACCTTGTGTCTATTGCATTATTTAAGTGATAGGTATAGGAAAAAAGGAAGAAGTATAGGGAAAAAGGGTGTCAAGGTAAGACAGTCCTTAGACTCTACAGTATCATCGAATGAAGACAAAAAGCTCTTTCATAAAGAGAGAGGACAATAGATAACCCAACGTTGATAGTTTTACAAGTCCTCTTGTACTTTACCATTCTTTTCTTAGGAGCTGCAGACAGTTCCATGCGAACCTAAATTATGTGTGAAAAAAAGCAAACAAACAGAGAGAAAGGACAGAAGTAAATGAAAGAAAAGAAAGAAAACAAGAAACAAGAACAAAGCAAACAAAGCAAGCATGAAAACAAAGAAACACAAGAAAGAAAACACTACTCCTACTCCTAAGTTAAACTAAAAAATGGGCCTTTTCACGTAAAGTGATATTTCCAATGTAGTCATCAGTGCATTGGTTGACCCATGTTGGTGAAGGCGTGGTATAGGAGAATGTTAAACGTGGAAGCTAGAAAATAGGAAAGATATAATAATGAAGACCAACACACTTCGAGTTTAAAAATATCCATGGAAACAATAAGAATAAAAGAACAAGACAAGAATTTTGTGGACATATGATGGTCATGCTTCACACTGTGCACAGATGACAAACATGCACACTCTTGTAATCAGGACAAATGAGCAAAGATGATAAATAAAGACAACTTACACTTAGCAAGAGTGTTCAGTGTGTATGATTCCTTCAATGCATGAGTAATGGGATCATCTGATTCAGGTGAAGGATGTGAATTCTATGAACAAGACTGATCTTCAATGTAAATAGGAGAGCGATGAGGACCCTTGGATGTTTCTACGGATTTCTAATCTGGAGTGGAATCGACCTCAAGACAATGAGGACCTGACATAACCATCAGCTCAACTTGAAGTGACTCAACAACTTGTGGGGTTTCCACTTCATCAACAGGTAGATCATTGAAGATGGGTGGCTTAGAAAGATCGACAATGAATGAGTCAACATTGTGATCGAATGAAGGAGAAAATGGATCACGACAGCTACAACTAGAAAATTTGATATGTTCATCAAAATCCTCATGGTCTAATGAATAGTATAAAGGGGTTGATGAGAAGAAATAATGTTCACACTCTACCTTTTTGGAAAATACAGATGAAACATTGAGTGGATTTTCAAACACAGATGTGTCCTGTCTGATATGAAATGATAAACTAACATCCAATGTATTCTGTGAATGATCAAAAGTAGATGTATCGAGTAATGTATACTCACACGGACAATCAACAATGACAGAATCACCAAAGATATCAGGGAAAAGAGGATGAGGTGCGGACGAAAGGAGTCATCCTTCACTGCTGGTTCTTCTTTAGACTCCCACACATACTCATCATAAATGATATTGTAGTTTGTTTTCTCAACACAAACTCCATCAACAGGTTGATCCTTGTGAACAACAAGTGTGGAGTCTGTAACGAGAGAACACAACATAGTACAATCCGGAGGATCAACAAAGCGTCGGGATAGAGGTTGAGGAAACAAGTCCACATGACAACCAACAATTTTTTTCAACCAAATCTATGTAGAGATCAAGAGCAAGTGGGGTGGGAGGATGTGACAGTTCTACATATACATGCACACCTTCTCCCACCTCACACTGTGGGGCCAAAGCTATTTGATGAGATGAGGACAGACAGTCACTTGTGACAACAACTGTGTTCGCCTTAGATTTAGCAACTCTAACACCAAGGTATGTTGGGGCTGGTTTGAAAGATTCTAACACATGTATATTCTCAAATATGTGAAGAAGATACTGAAATATTTTGTTGAGAAACTTCCAATCAATTTCATCCTCTGGGAACTGAAATGCAATATTACGAAAACAATACTAGAATTTCACCAAGGATTCATCAGGGGTTTTCTGTAATTCAATATTTTTTTAATAAGTTATTGAGGGTCAAACTTATGGAAAGCATCAAATAAATCTATAACAAAGTGACCAAATGAGTGAATATATTTTTTTGGAAGTGTGATAAGCGATTGCAATGGGTGTCCATGAAGCGTGAATGTGAACAACGTGTAGATCACATAATCCTCATGGGATTTGAGGATGTCACATAGATTGGAAAAGGCAAGACTATGCCTCTCTTATGTTGTTCCGCCTTCACCTTCATATGTGTTATGTGACAAGAGATTCCAGAAATCCTCCAAGATTTCAAAGTCATCTCCATAAGACATACATATTGGAGGATGAAGTGTAACATAAGACATGATATATGCTTGAAGATTCAAAACACCCTTTGAGGATTTAGCCTGTCATCTAGCCCTCCTTCTAGCACTAGAAATGTTCATGGTGATGGACCTGCCAACATGTTAGGGGATCTCCCTAGTAAGAAATCCCAACTAGACCTCAGACCATTTGGAGTAGGAGTCCTAGCAATGGGTAGTAAAGTTATGCCTTGACTGCGATAACACATAGAGGTAAGCAAGATATCCTTGTCAGAAGCAAGTGTGTGACCTTGCAGTGAGTTAGGAGAGATGCATGGGGAGGTTCTAACACACAGAGGGAGAAAATAAGTGTGTCCCTTAAAAGCATGTAATAGTACGCATCCTGAAAGGAACACATGAGTTGAATGACATCACAAACTGGAAAGAAGAATAGTCGACAATCCAAAGTGATGAGTTAAACCAACAACATGCTTCATTAAGATTCATGCAAGCACATACAAAATAGTCCATACATCAATGCGTAAGTAAAAATACATACATTGATAAAGTAACCATAATAGTCTAACTATAATAAAAACATATGCATGAAACATGTTGGCTATGTTATATTATATAAAGTGAAATTTCCATCCATAGATACAACCATGCCAGTCACTAGCCCCAATAGTGGAATGTTACAATCAACAACGCTTGCTCCACCGAAGATGTGTACTCACTCTACACTACGGAGAAGCCAAGGCTCATCAAAATAATATCCAAGCTCTCTCTAAGCAATGCCTAGCAAAATCTTGGTTCCCAAAATCCCATTCTATGAGTTACGAGGTTCTATTTATAACAAAGGGTCGGGAGACCCTTGACATTCCCCTTTGTGACTCTTCGACTACCCTCATGACTCTTTACATTACATATGATTGTTTGTATTCCTTTAATGACACTTGGATTTTCACTTTACATCATGTTTAAAAAATGATACATTTTCCACATATACCCATGTGGGACAAAATTGTCTTGAGTCAGCCAGACAAGAAAACACTAAGACTTAGATAGTTGTTGAAAGACTAGCTCATCAACCTCCTTTCCATGATCCTCAGTGACGAACTGATGCCATGCTTGTTAGTGCGTAATGGTGTCTACATACTTTTTGATGATGTTTCCTTATAGAAACCAACTCTTGCCTCCATTGCTTCCAGGTATACTGATTTGGAGCCTCGGTCCAACTCATCCTGTAACATGCACAACTTAGTCCTGAGCAAGGCCGAATGACATTGTACATATACGTGTTACTTTTTATGGTGTGCATGAGAATCAACTGATAAAATTATGCATCGAGATACAGTCTAACTTGGTACTTATCTTTGGCCTCAGTGAGAGTACCAATCGACAGCGTGCCATACTTTCTCACCATGACATCCAAACACTTGTAGAACTGTGCATATGAAGCCTCAATACTAGTGATGAGCGACGAGAGTTTCTCATAGTTATGGATCATACTCTGAATGTATTATTTTTCCAACTCTACCTGCGGCTTCATCATCTTGTACAAGTGAAGTGGGGCTCCCTTGTACATCATTTTCGATGTATGTACATGATCAAATGCAACATTTATATCTATGAGCATTCGTGCTATCTTGGTGCAACGGTGATGATGACCATGTAGATGTACAACTTACTTGTGAACATCGAAAAACCTATCATATAGTCTCCACATGACTATATCAAGGGTTGATACTTTAGCAAGTAGGCCATCTTCATCTTTGCTCTAGAAGATACTATTGCGTGTTCCTCTTTCTACCTGGCTGCTTATAACTCCTTAGTCATGCGCTCATTTTATGCTATTAAGAAATTAACACTCGATCTTGTGGCTTCGACATAAGCCTTTGTAGCATTGGCCAAGGTGGTTGGATGTCTCCGTACATGTGATACAATCACCTGTTCTTCAAAGTGCGCAGGTGATGCATCTCATCTGGGGTGCGTGCTCTATGTGATTGTACAACTATATGTTGTGACTCATCAAAGGCTATTTTTTACACCTCTGTTCTGGGAGGATCCTCAAGGAGAATGGTATCCCCTTGTTCACTTGGGACTTGCTCTGCTATTAGAGATGGTGAAGCTTGAGGAGTGACCTCGTTTGCTTTTGGCATGAGGTCAGTATCTTGATCCTATTCCAGCTACTCCATCTCCATGTCCACATGTTCTACTATATGTTCCTCTTGTGGATCAAGTTCTTGTTCCTATGGCTCCTCACCCTGTTCCTCTTCTGCCGCTGGTTCAGATTCTTCAACCTATATCGATGCAGTTTTCGTTGTCTGTGCGCCTTACACTTCCTCCTATTCTTTTTCATGTCCCTGTTCATGCTTGTGTTGTGCTTCTTTTTCTCTTCTCCACATCTCTTATTCTTCTTTGACCTTCTATTGGACTTCCTGCAACATCCTCTCTGCATCTTCTAGTCTTTTCTTCTCTCTCTTTCTTTGCACTATCCTACTATCGCACTGTTGTCTCTTTGTATCTATCTCCAAAGCTACCTTTTCCACAAGTGGGTCTTCCTTAAACTGTTAGTTTTCTTGTGTCTCTATGCTTTCGACAATATTCCTCTTTCCTTTTTCTTGCATAGGTTTGCTTCTTGCTACTACTATTGTTGTTGCTCCCCGTGGTGCTGCTGCCTGAAGTGCTACTAGCCAATCTACTACAATGTTGACCAATTCATTGAGCCTACGTGAATTATAACAATATCTCCATGGTTCGTCCTCTGTCTAATGCACGCCCAGTGGATCCAAGAATAGTACACTCTTGCACAGTGGTCCCTACATAAACCATGTGGGTCATATGGGTTGAAACTCTTGATGTTGAATTTAAACTTCTTGAAGTCTACCACCTCGGCATCTGCTTCTTTCAAACTCCTGATCGCGTACAACCTAATTCGAACAAGAAGCATAGGCGATGGTACCTTGTTCTTTGTATAAAATCCAACTGATAACCTTGGTGAGATGTGGTATGAAACCTCCTTCATGACCAAATTGTCCGTGGAAAACCTCAAAAACACATGCAGAGCTTTCTCCATGCTATACATCTTGATTAAGGTGCCATTGGGTGAGGTGTACCAATTTGCAATGTTCAAGAACACCTCCATTGTTTCTTGGGACATGTAGGGCAGATCTTGTTCAAAGATCATCGTGTATAGAGAGGAAATGAAATGGTCAAATATTCTAGCCATGACTCTTCAGTAGCTACAATCTAAGAGAAACTTGCAATATAAGTTCAAAACACTCTCTGTAGGTGTCCATACCTAACCCATTCCAGGAAACTGTTGATGGGCATAGATTGCATTGAGCAAGTAGTCAAACATGAAGAATGTTTTTTGCTGATCCTTGGGTGGACTATGAGCATTGGATAGATGCACTTTCAACTAGGGAGCCAACATATCAGACCAGTTGAATAGTTTTCCTTCATGTTCCAGTTGATCCAACATAACAAGCCAACTCTACGGGAAGGTCTTTGTACTCTGTTGGCCATACAAGCGACATGCAAAGATGACCAAGAATTGATATGCCTTCCTGAGTGTCTTCGTCATGTATATTTGGTTGGGTGTCATCCTGAATTTTTCTTGCTCCTTTGCCTATTCCTTTAAGATATCTCTTGTTTTCGTGTTGCTTTTGAGAGTGTAGAACGATGCATCCTTCCTGCTCACTGGAAATGGAAAATGATATATATGTTGATAATCCTTCATCCTAAAGGAAGCAACCCTTTCTCCACTGACACTACCCATTATCATTATCTCGAGATCAGTATGTGAGACAATTCAGTGGATCACATCTGCGCAAGGGAACATGGGAAAACTGCATGCAACCTTGTATAGTCCTGACTTATGGATGTTCACATAGACCTATTGATCCTCTAGATTCTCCTTAAATCTGCTTAACAAAATTGCGTTGCTGTCTTTCCATGTGATATTGATATCTTTCTCGATGAATATGTGTGTGTCTGTGTACACGAGAAAGCTCATAGACCCTTTTTCAACCACATCCCTAATACTACTTTCAAATGTGTCTTTTGATCTAGGTCTCTTGGAGGCCATGATACCAATACTGCTAAGAAGCTGCTCAAAAACCTGTGGTACCTGGAGACAAAGAAGACACTCATGGAGAAACAATCTTAGGTAAAAACCTCACACAACTTGAGAAACATTCAGGCAACAAACTCGTGACTTATGGGCAATATTGCGTAGCATTGACTTCGGGAAGCCAGGATGCCATCAGCTAGAACTGCACATTGCACAGTCCCAACTGCCAGTAAGGCTAACTACTGGTTGGATCTACGCAATGCACAGTCCAGTGAGGCTAGCTACTGACTGAAACTGCTCAATGCATAGAACAGTCAGGTCGGGTTGTTGGCTGGAACTGTGCATTACTTAGTTCCAATGGGAAGGATTGGGCACTCTTATGAGCACCAATATTGCAGCAAGGATGTTGCAACTCCTGGGCTACCAACTTTGCTTCATCAACCCAGGGTTTGTATGAACTTGGAGGTGATAGTGTTGTATACACAAATAGATTTAATGGGTCCACTCTTTGTCACTGTTGAGGTGGGGTGATAGACCAGCAGGGCTTCTAAAACCAACCTTTTATTGATTTAGAATAAATTTTATTACCAATTGAGAGAGGAGAATTTGACCCTAATTGAGGGAATTGAAATGCTACTTACTGTAGTAATGAAAGACTGAAATAGATGCGTACAAAACACATAACTCATCTAGCTATTTGTTAATATACCTTTCTTTCAAAAGAATTCTAGTTTAACACATGTGAAATCTTAACTAATCTAAGCATGAAATCGGATCTAAATAAGCATTTAATTGCTGTGTACATGCATAAATATAAAAACCTTTTTCTTTTTACATTTTTGTAAAAATATAAATGCTAATCCTTCTTGGTTGCATGACAGGTGAGATAGGTGTGGAGGGAGATGAGTGTAATGGTTTAGATGGCTTGGGAGGTAAGTAGGGGTCTACTCCTAGCTTTCGTGATGTTTTTTCACAATTCGGTCTCAAAACAGGCCACTACAACTTTTCCTACAGGATGTCTACAGGATGTCCTAGTTCATCTATAGGATCCCCTGTTTTCCTAAAGGATCATGACCGAAAGCATACGGAGTGGTTTGGAAGGTGGTATGGAGCTTAGGGAAGGTGAGTAAGGAGGAAATAAGGCAAGGGGGGTGGTTGGTACTCACAACATAGTTACCGGTTAAACGAGAAAATGATCCAGTAACTGTTTTGTTGAGGTAGCAAAAAATCACTCGATTTTGAAAAATGGTGATTCATAATACACCTTTTGTTTTTTGGAGCATATTTTTGCGACTTTATTTTTATGTATCAAGTATGAACATTTTTTTTAAATGTTAGTGATTTTCATGTTGATTTTGAAATGTGTTGATGCAACATCAACACATTTTTTTAGAGGGCTTATTTTTGACACTTTAATTTTTTTTATGTATCAGGTGTGAACATTTTTGTTTTTTGTTAATGATTTCATCTTGATTTTAAAAAGTGTTGATGAGCATCAACCCTTTTTGTTTAAAGGGCTTAGTTTTTACACTTAAAATTTCTAATGAATTAAGTGTGGATAATTTTTTTAAATGTTGGTGATTTTCATGTTAGAAATAAAACATAAAAATTAAAATTAAAAAACATGACAAAAAAAATTCAAATTAAAAAAAGAAAAACAAGAAACCTAAAAAAGAAAAACATAAATTATGACAAAAATAAAAATAATAAAAACATGTTAGTAGT
>APFE031077732.1:58437-74848 GCA_000404065.3 Pinus taeda | reverse complement strand
AAAGGATACTAGGTATCCAAACAATAAAACACATATAACAAAATTCAGGATAAATTTAGGTTAGATATTCATGCTATCTTGGAAAAACATCTCTATCTTTCTCGCAACCCTTGATACAAATCCAAGTCAAGAATACCTGGAATTGGAGATTACAGGCCTTAGTCACTCTGAAACAGGATTTTCAATGGTTTGACTTGCATTTGTATTTATTTATTTTCTACAGATTTGCATGTCAAAGTCTAGATTCAACTGAAGTAATTCTAGGAATTTGTTTTCTTAGAAGAAACATCTTCAATAAAGCTTTGTAATAGTTCAAATACTCCCGTGAGAAAGAACTCCATAAGGTTTCTGTAATATCTTGAATTATGTGAGACTTTGTTTTATGTTGAACTCTTTGGGACTTTGTTTTTGGTTGTTTGACTTATAATTGTATCTATTTATTTTCTATAAATTTTCTCGTCAAAGTCTTGATTCAACTGATTAATATACTTAATTCTAAAGGCATTTATTTGTTGAGCCATATCAAAAATCTTGAACATAATATTGATTAATATACTTAATTCTAAAGGCATTTATTTGTTCAGCCATATCAAAAATCTTGAACAACGTATTTATTCAAATGGGTATTGGTTGAATGTTGGTGACCTTGGCCTCTTTGGAAGTATTGTTTTTAGAACGAGATAATTTTATCAGTTGTCTTTATGTAAATGGTATTTTCCTGAAGGAAGGAGAGGATTCCCTTTTTTGGAGGGAAAACATTATTAATGGCCAAGTTACAACCAAAGAAGTTTATAACTCATTAGTTTTTTCTCTCCATGAGTTTAGCATCCATTGGCATAAAAATTATAGAACTGGAATCTTTCACAAAAATTGAGATGTTTTGGATGGCTCTTGTTGGAGAATAGAATCCTTACCTGGGATAATATGCTGAAAAAATAGGTTTTTGGATTTCCATATCTATTGTCTTTGCAAATTTGATGTAGAAACAATTAATCATCTTTTTGTTCATTACTTCGTGTCCAATTTTTTTTAGCAAAGCACTATTCAGATTGTTGACCTACATGTATCAACATACATTAATTCCTTTGAAAATTGTTTCCCATGACTTTTATATGGGCAGTCATAAGACTTCCCATCTTTATTGCTTGGGGTTTGTGGAGAATGTTGAACTTGGAAGTAGTAGTTCCTAGAATTATCTGTTTCTTCGAGTATTTTAGGCTGAGACCAACCTCTTTTGCCTGTTTATATAGCTTTCCCTTACTAGCTCCAATAAGGTTCCTTGATGGAGCCTCAAGGAGGTGTGTGCCCTGAAAATGCTCTCATCAAATTACTTGATTGTAATTCCTTTCAAGTATGGGTTAATCTAGAACAAGGAACAAATACCAAGCTGAACTTATAGAATGTTGGACTCTCGTTGACTTCACTTAAAAAAAAGGATATTCCATTTGCAAAGAATATTTGCAAACCTATGGGGGCTCTATGTACATTATAAAGTCGCTCTATGTGCATTATAAAGTGGCTGACTGGCAAGTGTTCTTTATGGATACTCAATTTATCAAATTACTTGATTGTAAATCCTTTCAAATATGGGTTAATCTAGAACAAGGAACAAATACCAAAGCTGAACTTATAGAATGTTGGACTCTCCTTGACTTCACTTAAAAAAAAAGATATTCCATTTGCAAAGAATATCTGCAAACCTATGGGGGCTCTATGTACATTATAAATTCGCTCTATGTGCATTATAAAGTGGCTGACTGGCAAGTGTTCTTTATGGATACTCAATTTATGGTACTAGCAGGATAGGTTAATGGCAATAAAAGAAAGATTCCACCCACTTTCCTTCCAAGGTATTTAGAGGATCCGGAATGCTCTTTATCCAAAAAAACTCTCACCTTCGCTTTTGGAATTATTTTCTTTGAAAAATGGCAGTCTACAAATCTGGTTGAAAGAGACAGTCTTCCTATTCACTAGCAGACATAATCTAGGTCAGTTTTTTTTGGACAGTCAATTTATCGAAAGAAATACTATTGTTGGCTCCATAGGGTGTTGGCGGTTTCTATTAAGATTCCTGTGTGAAGTTGTTTTATTTTTGGGAAATTCCTATTCACCAGCGGGCATAATCTAACTCAATTTTTTTTGGATATTCAATTTTTAAGATTCCTGTGTGAAGTTGTTTTATTTTTTGGAAAATCCTATTCACGAGGGGACATAATCTAGCTCATTTTTTTGGGACATTCAATTTTTATAGAAAGAAATACTATTGTTGGTTCCACAGGGTCTTGGGGGTTTCTATTAAGATTCATGTGTGAAGATTTTTTTTTGGGGGGCAATTTCTGCCCTCGTTTACTGTTGTATCATTTGATTTCTTAATGGAATAGCAATGTTCTGTCCTCATTTATTGTTGTATCATTTGATTTCTTAATGGAATAGCAATGGTACTGTTTTTTCTTTTTGGAAAACAACAAATGCAAGGGTTTCATTAGAATGACAACAACCCGCATTTAAAGCATTTCTCCACCCCTCTTCTAATTAGAAATACAATTTTGGGTTCTCTACTAATTTTCTCTACACCCATTTAATCTAACAATGGACGTAGAGCATGTATATTTATACCTGTGTGTTGGAAATACCATTTTATACTTTAATGTTTATTATTTTTGTTTTATTCTTATTACTTGAATTTCTTTTTAACAAGTGGTTGTGTTTCTTTTGGTTTTAGTGAAAGTATGGGCTCCAATGTTGGCTTTTTTATCATGGAGTATAATTCATCTTTGAGAAATTTTCAATTATTAAATTAGGTTAGTCAATTGCTTAAAATATTAAATTTATTTCAAAAAGTTTTTGTTACTTTATAGGTTACACACTGGCTTGAAATATTAAACTTATTTCAAAATGTTTTTGTTACTTTATAGATAAGGCGTAGATTTCTTGACTCTATGAAGAAAATAATGAAAGGAAAATACATGTTAATCTGTTACTTGTGCTCTTTGATTGAAAAATACACGGTGAGAAAAAAATGCATATTGTGCTAATTGAGGAATGTTTTTCGCTTGTGGAACTTATAGTATTGAATTTAACACACTAACAGTTTTCAACCATGAACTAACAATATTTATGATGAAAATAGCAATATGGAAGATTTATCTACATAATGAAAAAGGAAATATGGAAGATTCTAATCACATTCCAAGGCATTTTTTAAAATGTGGATGTGACAGAAGGTGTTGTTTGTATATGGGAAATTTCTTGATCATTGTGTATAATCCAAATGTTGCTAAATATGTTCACTAAGTGTTTTTATTCTTTATCAAAGTATTCTTTTGTTGTATTCATGTTTTTCAATTTATGCCTTACCACATTTTCTTTGCAACATCTGATGCAAATGCTAGTTTATAGACAGTTATATTTTTACGCCGTAAAGCGTTTCCCTATGGAATCAACTTTCCTCTGATCCTTGCTATTGTTGTTATACACCATTAAATTAAATGTTAGATGATTAAAATGTTACCATCCGTTGATCTCATAACCGACTCCTCCTTACCCTCCGTTGATCTCATAACCGACTCCTCCTTACCCTCCATTGAATCCTTACCGACTCTTTACCTGACTCTTTACCCTTCGTTGATCTCATAACTGAATCCTTACCGTCGCTCGATCTCTATTCCGCTGAACCATGATTTCTGGCCCGAATTCCTGGTACTCACACATTGAATTCCCCTTGAGTCAAGGATTCGATGCAAGTGTAGCCAACAAGAGTGGGTGTGCACAGCAGTGGCCTCAACACTCGTCGGGGCTCAAGGTGGCAGCAACAATTGGTCTCTCGGAAGCTCTTGAATTGGTCTCTCGGAAGCATTGGCCGTTTGGGCTTTGGGAACCATTCTTTGAGAAAATCAGGAAGCTTCTCTCTATTGGTAATATTGGTAATAGTCTTGAGTATATGTATCTTTATTACCATATTTTTTTTGTCTTTAGGAAATGGCTATCTGAAAAAATATATGTGACAGAACGTAGTCCTCCAATTGAGGAAGTTATTGCTGCGGGTGTGGTCCCTCGACTGGTAGAGTTTCTTGTAAGGGATGATTTCCCTCAGCTTCAGGTATGATCTGTTTTTCACTTGAAATTCGAAGTATTGAATTTACATTATATTGTGGTAATCTAATATCATTTTAATTTGGTCATATTATAGTTTGAGGTAGCCTGGGCTTTAACAAATCTTGCGTCAGGAGCCTTTCTGCAAGGTTTTGTCCATTCATTTTGCATTCGATTCCTTTTTAGAAGGGAAGAATTTAAGGCAAAAAAGCAAGTGCATTTTCTGTTATGAGTAGCATATGTAGCATTGTGCCTAATTTCAATTTTATTTTTGTTATTGAACTCTGAGAAGTGTTTCGTTCAGCATAGATTACTTCCAAGTAGAATTCACAGGTGATGTTAGTCTTAAAACAATATTTGGCAGAACAACTCCAGAACTTTGAATAAGTTTTAGTTGTCGACACTGCAGATCACCAGGCAGATGTATTGTCTTACTTATAGTTCAGATTAATGATACAAAGAGATGATTCAAGAGCATGCCATTCTATTTTCTTTTCGATTCGATGCCTATTGCTCTGAGTGATTTGTTATTGCCAATTGGTTTTAGGAGTTTCTCCTGCTAAATTGTGTAGCAATCAAGAATTATCTATGTTTCAAGTCCATGAGCTAGTTGGAATTAGACTGTTTTTGCAAATTATTTTATAGATTGGTTAGTCCCAAACGAAAGAAATAATGCTTGATATACTCTGCATCTTTTGGGTTTGCCTGTATGATGTGTTTCACTCATGATGCAGAGGACATGGCTTATTACATAAGTGTTATTCTCACTGATATGTGATGATGAGCTCATCTAGTTGTAGTCACAATATAAATACAGAATGTAGTGCAGTCACAAATGTTAATAGTCAAAACATAGACCTCAATGCCAACTGAAGGCCTACCTCAGCGCAGGAAATCATTACGTTAAATTACCTGAGAAGCTCACCTAGGACATGTTTTAGTTTAAAAGATTCTTTTCCTTACAATTTCGCTTTTGGAAAATCTTCAGGAGTCATCTGTTTACTAAATGCCATTTTGCTCTAGTGTGCTGTCGCTGCTCATATATTGATATCTTTTCCTTAATTATGCTAGTGCTAAATTTGTTTTGATTTCCTTTTGGGCTTTGTGTAGCATTCGATAGTTACCAAAGAAAACTTCCTAAGGGTACAAAGGGCTACCGGATCTTGCTTCATTTTGGTAAGATACAGTAAAATAAGATTCTTAAAATGACAAAGTAGGTATTTTAAGAAGATGGATATGTTAATCAAAATAAGTATTTTGATTTATTCTTCACAGAGTGCAATTTGAAGGCCTTTCAATAACTGTCTTAATTTATTAACTTGTGCAAATTGACCAAGTGAAGATAACAAAATTATAGATCGTATTAGGTCAAAAGCTTATATTGTGATCTGGGTGGTTATGATGGGCTGTAGGCATATCTATTGGTGTATTAAGATTAAATCCTAAAATGGTCTGAGTCCTGAGAGTCTTAGGCCGCAAACGTTCATACTTATTAGGTCCCCATGTTCTCACTGTAGCTTGAGGGTCCAACAATCAATTACAATGCTGGTTAAAGGTGTTATATAAAACCAGACAAGTTATACTCTGGTGTCAGAATCCAGGCCTCAAACATAATTCCATGCTGTTAGAATCTGGGGTCCTCTGTATATCTCTTTTCATCTCCTTCATAGATCCAGAGTTTTAGGATCCATTGGATTCCTTTGGGAAATATTTGGAGTCCCCTGGCTATCAACAGGGGTTGCAAGAGTTCAAGTGTCACTTGAAAAGTTTTAGTTTCTAAAGCCAGGTCCTTTCTATAATCAGCCAAGAAGAGCTCCTCTAACCAGTAAAGATCCTAGTTTTCAGAGCAGTCTGATCTTTTTCTTTCAGCCCGTATGGGAATGAAATCATAGTCTTACATAACTCCATTACTAGATTCACACGGCTAATAAGATTTGGAGGCCTTTGGGTAAAACAGAGACCTTTGTATAAAGAAAATGGTACTAGCCTCTGGAACATTATGTTTTTGAAAATTACGATTCAGCTCCTGTCATTGTAAATTTGTACAAGGTAAACATGATATTAATATCATAATGAGGGTAATACTAATCACAAGGATAACCGTAAATAAATATAACGTGTTCAATTTTCTTTGGTGTAGATTTCAAGTATCAAATGGCAGGAGGAAGATAGTGAGCTTCCAAGTGAAGCGTGGAATATATTGATATCTTTTCCTTAATTATGCTGGTGCTAAATTTGTTTTGATTTCCTTTTGGGCTTTGTTTAGCATTCGATAGTTACCAAAGACAACTTCCTAAGGGTACAAAGGGCTACCAGATCTTGCTTCATTTTGGTAAGATACAGTAAAATAAGATTCTTAAAATGACAAAGTAGGTATTTTAAGAAGATGGATATGTTAATCAACATAAGTATTTTGATTTATTCTTCACAGAGTGCAATTTGAAGGCCTTTCAATAGCTGTCTTAATTTATTAACTTGTGCAAATTGACCAAGTGAAGATAACAAAATTATAGATCGTATTAGGTCAAAAGCTTATATTGTGATCTGGGTGGTTATGATGGGCTGTAGGCATATCTATTGGTGTATTAAGATTAAATCCTAAAATGGTCTGAGTCTTGAGAGTCTTAGGCCGCAAACGTTCATACTTATTAGGTCCCCATGTTCTCATTGTAGCTTGAGGGTCCAACAATCAATTACAATGCTGGTTAAAGGTGTCATATAAAACCAGACAAGTTATACTCTGGTGTCAAAATCCAGGCCTCAAACATAATTCCATGCTGTTAGAATCTGGGGTCCTCTGTATATCTCTTTTCATCTCCTTCATAGACCCAGAGTTTTAGGATCCATTGGATTCCTTTGGGAAATATTTGGAGTCCCCTGGCTATCAACAGGGGTTGCAAGAGTTCAAGTGTCACTTGAAAAGTTTTAGTTTCTAAAGCCAGGTCCTTTCTATAATCAGCCAAGAAGATCTCCTCTAACCAGTAAATATCCTAGTTTTCAGAGCAGTCTGATCTTTTTCTTTCAGCCCGTATGGGAATGAAATCATAGTCTTACATAACTCCATTACTAGATTCACACGGCTAATAAGATTTGGAGGCCTTTGGGTAAAACAGAGACCTTTGTATAAAGAAAATGGTACTAGCCTCTGGAACATTATGTTTTTGAAAATTACGATTCAGCTCCTGTCATTGTAAATTTGTACAAGGTAAACATGATATTAATATCATAATGAGGGTAATACTAATCACAAGGATAACCGTAAATAAATATAATGTTAATATCATAATGAGGGTAATACTAATCACAAGGATAACCGTAAATAAATATAACATGTTCGATTTTCTTTGGTGTGGATTTCAAGTATCAAATGGCAGGAGGAAGATAGTGAGCTTCCAAGTGAAGCGTGGAAGGGAGGTTGAGTTTGAGGATGCTAGTTTATCTTTAATATGTGTAATATTGACACTTTTGCCTTCATAGTTGCATGGCACAACCACACGTTTTGTTATCTATGATCACTGAGGCATTTGTTCTTTCACTGGTTGGTGCCTTCCATTGTCATGGAATAAATTCTATGATGTTGGAGCTGCACTATATGGTGATCACCATAGTGTGAGGAGTAGTTCTATGCTAATTTGTTTAAGGTTTTTGATGCTAATCTAAAGATGGCATAAAATCTTTAGGGAGAGATTTTGATGGTAAGACATCTTTTTTCCTTATCATGATACTGTATCAAGGTGCAAGAAAACATTTCACAATGCATCTAATAACAATTCAAATGAAAAAAGTCAGGGAATAAATAACTCAAAACAAATGCAATCCAGGGTTTTAAGGATTTAGTGTAAGGTTCAAATATTTTTCCTGCATGTTAAAGTGGGTATTTGTTCCAATTAAATATGAATTTAAGGTTTACAGCTTCCTAAGTATGGATCAAAAGTTTTTATGCATACATAAAAAGTGTTTCAGACAGTTATCAAAATTGTTTTTGATTCCTGCAATGCTTCACTCTCACTCCTGGAATGGATTGGAATTGTAGAATCGGCAATCCATATCTGAATTCCTGGATTTGGCCTATTTTGAATCCCGATATGAATTAGAGTATGAGATCCATTATGACATGTACATGATCCCAGCCTTGATTTATCTTGAATATAGGCCGTTTGGGCTTTGGGAACCATTCTTTGAGAATATCAAGAAGCTTCTCTCTATTGGTAATAGTCTTGAGTATATGTATCTTTATTACCATATTTTTTTGTCTTTAGGAAATGACCATCTGAAAAAATATATGTGACAGAACGCACTCCTCCAATTGAGGAAGTTATCGCTGTGGGTGTGGTCCCTCGACTTGTAGAGTTTCTTGCAAGGGATGATTTCCCTCAGCTTCAGGTATGATCTGTTTTTCACTTGAGATTCGAAGTATTGAATTTACATTATATTGTGGTAATCTAATATCGTTTTAATTTGGTCATATTATAGTTTGAGGCAGCCTGGGCTTTAAAAAATCTTGCGTCAGGAACCTCAGAGCATACCAAAGTTGTGATTGATCATGGAGCTGTGCCCAAGTTTGTGTAACTTCTTAGTGTTGCCAGTGATGATGTCAGAGAACAGGTTGCATTTTGGACCTTTCCATCCATTTATGTTACTCAATTGACATTAGTTGCATTTACAAGTTTTCTTCCTTGTATTCTTATGTTGTCGGCCTTGATTTATCTTGAATACAGGTTGTCGAGTACCTGTTCAGGACAGGGTCCTGTGTTCAGCTTCACAAATCATATAGTCCGCTGTGTCAATGAATTTTTGCAACCAGATATTCTGATGGAGAAGATCCCTTATATTTAATTTCATCAATCATATCAGGTTGTCCAAGAATTATTACCTGACAAAGAAATATTCTGTCAGTACTGGAGACTTAGAAGGAGATATCCAAACAGTCAGTACTGGAGAGTAAGAAGGAGATATCCAAACAGTCTGGGGATTCAACACTGTTACACACATAGAGAACGATCCAGCAAATACCATAATGTGCGTCACGGATCTGCATTATTTTACAGATATATTATGGATGGAGATCATAAAAGAAGTCGGACAAATCTCAAGCCATTTATCAGAAATGGGCTTGGAGCACTGGATATTGCATTTCTAAGACCACCAGATCTTGCCTTGCCTGGACTTTCCTCTCCTCCTGATAAAGGGAACGTCATTTTGCTCTTACCCAAGATAGATTATTTCACAGTAAACTGCCTTGAGACGTTCACTCAAGAGTTCAAAAGGAGCATAACCGAAGGAAAATGGCCCAAAACACATTGGGGTACCAATCTCCTAGCCTGTCTTTTTTATTCAATTCTGAATGGAAATTTATTGGTTTGCAGTTAAACGGCCTTCCCTTCATTGGTATTTCATTCTACGACAAACCCATTGATGATTTCAAGCGGGCTCTCCAACAAATGGGAGTGGTGGTTGAGTTTGGGAAAGGCTGTTGATGTTATCGCCAAACATATCCAAATATCTTGAATCCAGGCCGTTTGGGCTTTGGGAACCATTCTTTGAAAATATCATTGTGGGCTGCTTTGTGAGAATTGGGATAGGAATGTCGGTAAAAAAATGTTGATGCGACAGACCCTGATAAAAACAATACAAGTTTGAGAACCACACCACATACAAGTATTTGAATTGTTTCTGGGGTAGCGAGAGTAGTGCAACAAGATGGCAGATGGCTAGGGTGTTTGATTCACCTCCACTTGAGAAATATTTTTCAGATTGGGAATGGGAAGTAGAACGCAGTGATGGTCGGATGATTAGCCGAGCAGAAGTTGAGGAAAAATGAATGCGCTAAAAAAGATAAATGAATTTGTGTTTTCTGCAGAAACTATAAAACAAATGTTGCAGGAAAAGAAGTTGGCTTCCAAAAGGCCATCGAATGTGGCTGCTGAAAAGGACAGGGTTAGAAGAGAGATGGAGCTGGCGGAGAGCAGGCATGATTATTCAGAAGTTGAGAGAATTAAAGTGAGATTTAAGGAACTAGAAGTCCTTTCTCTTCAGAGCAAAAGCAAGGATGCAAAAGCCTTGATGCTAGCAAAAATGAATAAGAAAAACAAGGCTGAAAATTTCAAGAACGCTTCTAAGATGAAGCCTCTAAACCTTAATCTTAAAGCAGGTGAAGCAGGGCATGATCCTTTCACTCGGCGTTGGACTCAATCTCAAAATTATTATGATACAAAGGCAAAGGTTGCTGAAGACAACACTGATGCGAACAAAGAGGCAGATGCAGCCAAAATAGAGGAATCCATAGCAATAGAAACTGCTGAGGATGATGGAAAGCTTGTCGACAGTGATGCTCCTGTATCAGAAGATGCAAAGGTGTATTCTTTGCATGATTTTGAACTCCCAAATTCACTTGCTGGACTGCAGAAGTATGGGGGTGCTCAAGGGGCCCCTTTAGCTTTTATGGCTAGAAAGCAGAAGATTGAGTCAACTTGTGGAGTGCAAGTTCCTAGCAATGATGGAAGGAGGCATAGTCTTACATTAACTGTGAATGATTACAAGCATAGAAGAGGCCTGCTGTGAAAATAAATAATGATATTTTCTTTGCTTGTTGGTTTCCCATTTAATTTTTATATGAAAGATTCAGAAATTTCCTTTTGCGATTGCCATAAACATATGCAGAAAAGCCTTAAAGTGAACATTTTTGTAAATTGTTTCAAATTCTATATGTAGTGTGCCATTATAGGCACTTTAAAACACAACTGCAATAACCTAGTCAACCAAGGATTGTCTTTTAACAGTAGCAAGATCATGGATTGTTGGCAGGCATGAAATCAACAATGTGTTAGAAATATAGGCTGTATTTTCTTGACATCTAAAGTTCAAGGGTGTTTTTTGTCTCAACCATTCTGCTAAAAAATGGTATATAATGTTTCAAAAGGATTCCTTTCCTCTAAGTAATGCTATTCCACTGCAAGTTATCATGCAGTTGGTGAAACATGGCATTTTATGTTGTTTGAGATTGATGTTGAGTGATGCCTTTTTCTAGATTATTGTTGAAATATGTAGTGTTTTTCAGATTCATGTAATAAATGCTATGTTTTATTAATTTATGTTGTTTTAGTATAGTTTGCTTAAATGCTTTGAGTTGTGGTTGTTTTGTTGTGCTTAGTTGTTTATTCTTGCTTTCGATTGATTGCAATTCTATCTAATAAGCAACTATCTTTTACATGGTAGAAAAGTTTGGCTGAATCGAGGAAAACATTTGAAAATCTAGAAGAACTTTGGTACAGCCAAATAATTTGGTTCAGTTGGGATTCGTATAGTCAATCTCTTGTTTCTCCAAAACTGAACCAAACCAAATTCAATTTTAACCCAAAAAAATCATCTTCCCAAGAAACCCTAAAGAATTCTTAAGAAAATGCATTTTAACTTTCAATCCACCAATGAATATGTTATTTGCTCATTTCTTCTCCCTGTCTCGCCAATTCCTGTCACTACTCCCTCGTTTAGGAGCTAGCCATGGGAGATTTCAGGAGACTATGTTGCTGCTGATGCCTAGAGAGGTTTGTCTATTCTGTTCATGTGTGAAGTCTCTAGGAGACTGCATTTGTAGTTGGGACATTGTTGCCTGCACCTTAAAGGCCTTCTTAGACCTTCATAAACAAAGTTACACTCAAATGAAGCATGCCAACCGAGCCAACATACTAAATAAGTAGCTTCCACTAGGTATTTAGTCATATATTCTTTGTTTTCTATGTGCTTATTTAATTTTTATTTTTCAACTTGAAAGGGTGTACCTAATGTCTGTGCATATCCTTCTTACTTCTAGAACGCCTAGAACAGGTTGCATGATCTGCATTATCAAAAGTAGAATCACAACACACGCAAAAAAATACATATGCCCACCAAGCACAAGAAAATAGTGTGATGGCTATCAACTTTTTTAAATCAAACTTGTAATAATCTTAATCATAAATCTAATGTTCTTTAGAGAAGCCCTGCTACTCTAGTTTTTGCTGAGTTTCGTAAGTTTATAGTCTATGATAAGGAAATACATTTTTTGAAGGGATTGCATCAGAAGGCTCAACGAACCTTTGAGAATTTTTGTAGGGGTTTATGTTATCCAATCATTAAAATTTTTGATAAAATTAGTCTGGACTATCCACATACCTATTTTTTTTCAATAAATTTGAAGAAGTGCATGTTTTTGCTTTAATAATATGTATACTCCTGAATTTTCTGAACTGTAGTTTTGTGGGCCAAATGTTTTCTGTATTGTATGGTATCCACATTTGAATTCAGATTCTATCTTGATAACTATCATTTCTTAGTATGTTTTTATAAATATATTGCATTGTAAGTGTTCCTTCTCTTCTTACATTGGACAAGAGAATACGACTGTCTTTGAGAATGTGAAGTTGTTGAAGATGCAAAAATTCCCTTGCTTTACATGAGCCAACTACCTTCAATAGAAACGTTGCTGAACACAATGAGAAGTTTCATGTTTCTTTAGAGAGCATCCCAAAGGCTTCTGTAATTCCTGCATTGTTTTGGTTGATGCCTTGCTGAGGAATCATTGAGACTCATCATGGTTTTGTGGTTTTGTGGTCCAATAAGAACCTATTCAATACTCACCTTCATTGACTATATTAGTCAGACACAAACCCTGTCAAAACTCTCAAGCCAGTAGGGCTCGGGCACAATGTTAGTTCCTCAATACGGTGATCAAAGTTTGTCATCAACATTACAATTGTCTTCACACATCCTTTTTCTAAATGAATCTATATTACATGCGCTTGAAGAACTAGCTTTGAAGTCTCTATTCTCCAGCAATGTTCAGGTCTAAGTTCATGTAGGCAATTCTATGTTGAAATTATACTTGCATACCAGAATCTTATATTGGTGGAAGACCGTTACTCAAATGTCTACCAAAAAGAGCACCCATTCTGACACACCACCTATGCAGAGGAAGAAGCCTCGCAAGTGTTTGGGCTCCTTTTCTCTATCATGGCTGGGGAAGTAGCCAAGAGTAAATATCTCTGCAGGCATGAAGTCCAATAAAAATAATGTATAAGACATATTTGACAACCAACAATTGCATCTAAAATGCAAAATATGTTCCCGAACTTTCAGAAAATGTGGAGTCCAGCAGAATGTGAGGCTAGCACTATCATCGAAATTCAAACCAGATATGAATCTTTCAGTCTTACGATATTATGGGACAATAACATCACTGATATATGAACTATATATCAAGCTTTCAATCCTAAAATATAAGTGTTGGATGCTTCACTGCAAAGCCTAGAAGCCTTCTTTCAAATGTAACAACTGGATGATGCACAGAAGTTGATGCTAATAGAAATCCATATGGAGCGACCAACCCTTAACATGGTGGTGGACTCTTGTACGAGAAGCCTTCTTTCAAATATAACAACTGAATGATGCACATTATGGAGCGACCAACCCTTAACATGGCGGTGGGCTCTTGTACGAGACTTAGTCAACTCAAATTCACCTCCTACACAAACTTTGATATGCTTCAAGCAAGAAATGCAAGATAGGTTATACTTGAAGGGGAAAGCAGAGGAAATCATGAAGCAATGGATTCACGTAAGGCAAGTACCTAGTCAAAGGCATCAAACAATATTTTTGATGGCTTCAAGTCCATGGTGATGAACTTGGAAGTTCCTCGACACACTTCTCATAGGAATCTCAACCAAAATATCCAAAGAAAAATGGACTTGCTTAGTATAAATGCTTTGGAGAATGCTTTACAAGTAGCTCTCGAGTTTGAGGCCAAAGCTTCAGAAGAAAATGTACTAAGCCTCCACCAACTAAAGCAAGGTTCTCGAAGCCTTATCTTTTAGAACTGTCTCTATTAGTAACTCAGAGTAGCCTTTAAATCAGGGAAATGATAAAGGTAGGAAAAAGTATAGTAGTTATCATAAATATGCATGCATGATAACTACCGTGTATTGCTCAAAAATCTTGAATAACATAGAACCAGTGTTATTGGAACCAAACCGGAACTGGTGAAATCAACTGGTTCGATCTTTTTGACACCCCAACGGGTCTGGTTCGAGGTCTGGAACCGGAAATGGCTAGTTTGGTATTGCATTGGCTGGTTAGGTGCCAAACTGGCCAATTCTGCACAATTTGATTAAAGATGTTCCAAACATAATTATTTTTTAGAAAAAAAACAAGAATTTTTTAGTGGGGTGGCCTAGTATTCAAGCCTATGGATTTCGTATTGCTTATGAAATTCATAACATTACCATGAAATGACTTTGGATGTTTGAGAGTAGTTCTGACCTCATTGAATTTCATATGGAGAAAGTAAAATTTTAGATCTCACTCAAAATTTAATAGACTTGACAACCTTTTTCAGTATTTCAAGATTGTGGGGATTGCCACATTTCCATTGGCTTTTGTTATGTATGAGGGTATGAACTAGTAATTAATCAAGAACACTAAGCTCTCTATGTACTTAATGTTAGTGACATTGGTTGATGAACTCTTCTCTTAGAACCCTACTAAAAATGTACCCATCACTGAAACAAAATCTTGACTTGAGATGCTACTTTTTTTCCTATCTTATTTTAATGCTTAGAGGGTGATATTGATGATGGAGATCCTAATATAGAGAATGATTTTGATTATATGTAGGTATTTGTTGTAGCATGTTTTTTTTTTTTTGATGCTAACGGTCATCTGGACCCTATTTGTTGATGTTTTTTCGGTTTAGAGATGGATTGTACTACCCTGTTTGTTGATGTTTTTTCGGTTTAGAGATGGATTGTACTTGATGCCATTTTTGTTATTTGCTTCTATAGGACCTAGATAATGCAAGGGCCACACAATTTCCACTTAAGCATCAACTTGGGTTAGCCTCTATGTTTTGGATGATTACACAATAGATAAAATTGGCCAGCACTTATCAAAAATTCCATCTAGCCAGATAATTGATGCTCAATCCTACTTTATATTTTCTAAGCACAACCAATAACTCCACGAGGATAACATGATCCCTATTTAGCAAATACACCGGCTGGCCGCTCAAATGGCTGGTACCTATAATCATAGCCCTGTATGGATAAAAACTGATGACTACGACTTACGTTGGCTCTACACATTGATGACAGTTTCTTTAGCTTTGCCAAAAATCATTATACTCTAGTATAGACTAAATGGAAACTGGAATTTCCATTATCCAGAAGATGGAATCTTACCCAAGGCATTCACAAAAGTTGTTGCCAACCCACAACTGGTTGAAAATAATCTCCATCATCATAACAAACTTTATGCCCATAATATGCACAAATGCTAACACATGATACATCTCCCAAAGCAACGAAGTCCAACTAAAGTCTAATCTGAGATGCTCCATTCTCAACACTTTATACATAAAAAAACTTGTCTGTAATCAGCCTCGCTTTGCACTTTTTGGGGCAATTGCTAGTTATATTAAGTTACTTGAAAAATCGGTCTCCTACAATGTATTTTAGGTATCAGAGGAGGGAAACGGTTATTTCCATTGATTGAGGAATCATTTAGGCAATTTCAGTCTTATAGAAAAGATTTGTGTTGGTTCAGCCTGGGCCCAAAACTTTTTCGTTGTCATCTAATTAATGAATGCGTTAGGTTGACCATAACAAAATATCCATTTTCAGAATACACATTATCGTTCACCCTTGCTTTCAACAATACCCATTCACATGTCGCTATGCTTCCCCACTCTATGCCTTACAACGTTTCATTTGCAACATAAGGTACAAATACTAATTATATAAGTCTACCATTTACCATAGCCAATTTTGCCCATCGTATCATGTACTTTCATAGAAAGGTGTTTTTCAATTTTAACAACAAATTGGAAGCTAATTATTCACACAGAACGCACGATCTCCGCGAGTACCCTTTCTTAGTTAAGATTATTTTCATTTATTTAAGGGTGAGGGAAAGTTTATTGGGAGGTGCGGTCATGATCTCCGAAGTGATCGGGGAAGCTTTGAGGTTTCCGTGCCCATGACTGTGTGAACGGGGTTGAACTGAGTAAAATTTTACGTTCAATTTTAAATTAGTTTGAAGTGTTTAGGTTTCCATTTTTTTGGGTGATTTTTTTTACCTGAGGTTGAGGAATTGCAGAATTTGGTTAAAAATTTTCAAAAAAATTTACAGTAAATTAGTTTGAATCATTCAATGGTGGAAATGGATTCAGCACCATCAAAAAATTTTGAGGCATTCAAAATCTTGAAGTTTAACGTCTATAATTTGAATTTACAAAAATCCCTACCAAATTTTATCAAAATCTTACTAGAATTTCTATAATATTCTAGAA
>APFE031077732.1:31713-57308 GCA_000404065.3 Pinus taeda | reverse complement strand
TAATATGAATTTATTAATAATAAAATTAAAACATCGAATTATTCGGTTCAACCATTACTTCGTGCAATAGACGGCCACCACACTGACTTTAAGGTCTTCGCTGGCGTCGGATAATTTTCCATCATTCCACTCCCTCACGTCATCGATAACATGGGGTGAGAATAGACGAAGTATCCCTAAGTAATCGGGTGTTTGACTTTAGGCACATAATCCAAGTTGCAAATCCAAGATAAGTAATCGGGTGTTTGTAATTGTTAGTATAAACTGAGAGGGGTACCATTAATTCAAAATTATTTAAATTCGACACCATACACTCTACATTAAATATTAATATACACATTAACAAAAGGATTGATGTTATAACCAATAATGAGCACCTAAAATAAAATATTTAGTGCTTTTTAATAGGGTACTTATTTTCTCGTTCCTTTAGCATGCTGCATGTTACCAAAAGGATTAATATATTCGTTTGGAACAATAATGAAGTTGTCGTTGTATGAGAAATGAATATTATAATGTCGTTTTAAGATATATATTTTCCACTTGCATCTCTGCGTATGTCAATATAACTCCGACTTTGTTTTGTAATTATTTGTTAAAAAAAATTCAAATTTGATTGGCTTTGTATTGATTATTGCTTTGCGATTTGGAGTTCCAGGGGGCATAACGAGATGATGTCGATGGAGTGACGTATTGAGCTCAAACGCAGGTTACGCTACATTTTTATTTCAAGGTAATAATTTAATTTTTTGGTATATTGGATTTTAAGTGTATTTTTTGACACAGTCAGAAATTTTTGTAATGGTTTCATTGATGTCATATTCGAAGGATACTTGGGCACGAGCTGAACACATTTCTAGACACTTGGGAACTAAGATTGAACGAATTCTTATTGGTTTGTTCAAACCGAGCTTAAAGAGGCCTGATCAAAGCTGGTCAAATAGAACCAGTCATTCAGGAAATTCTTAGGAAATAGGTCAATTTTAAGATTTCATGGGATTTTCCAGATTTTGAGTGATTGGATGGATGAGTTCAACCTGGATAGATAGAATAAGGATAGACATATCTATTAGAAATGTTTTAGATCAATTTGCTTTATATTTCTTTTTTTAAGCCAAAACATTGAAGGCTTATGTATGTAAAATTTGTATAATTTCATATTGAGATTTCTGAATATTTTGAGTTAATTTGAGGAACATGTTCTATCTTCTTTTTTATGTTCAATGTTGTGGATTATTGTTCAATGTTGTGGATTATTGACTGAATTTGCAGTAGTTGATAATCTCCTCAAGTGTGCAAGGCAAGGGTGGAGGGCCCCCACACTAAGCTAAGTACACTTCATGGTTAATTTAACTTAATTTTCATAAACTAGTTTTGCTTCAGATTTGTTTAGTCAATTATATGTATGATGATTTATTATGTTTCTTTATGAATATTAGTTTACTTCTAATTTGTATATGAAGGGACAAACCAGTGTTTAAGTTAAACTCTCCTTCTATCTAATCAATGAATAGAAACTAAAATTCATCTTTCTTGCTTTCAAGTGATTTTCTGAATTTCCTGTTTTCTAACAATGGCATTAATGATGAATGAATTTGTAATGAAGAACAACAATGACCTCCTTAATTAGGAGCCTCTTAAATTATTCTTTTATGGATCTTAACATATTGTCCATTAGTGGTTTTTTTATTTATATTCATAAAATAGTATTGTAGAAGAAGGTCAATCTGGTTCTCCTAAGTTATGAGCCACTTCTCTTTCTTATTACATATTGAATTAGAAATTACTTAGTTGAATTTTATATTTGTAATATGCACTTCTAATTAGTTTATAATTCATTTCCTTCAGTTTCCATAACTTATCTTCTAAAGCTTATTATAGTTGATATCCATATATTTTAGACATGTTTCTAAGTTCTACAAACCTGGATTGATATTTAAAATACTTGTGTTAATTTACTCAATAAATTGACGCAAGATTTTGAAACATTCATCAACATAGTCAATTAGAGGATAAAAGAAAAATATAAAAATAAAAACACAACAAAAACAACAAAAATTTAATTTTTCTTTTTGTTATGTTTCTTTATGCCTAGATATAAAGATCAGAAAGTAGATTCATTAAGAAAACCCCCCCAAAAATTCAACCATACATAGGGGCAGGACCATCAGAGCTAATTACACCAGTTGTTGGTAAACCAACTCTAGAAGAATTAGAAGAGAAACAAAGAACAAGACAAAGATTGACTTTAATTGAATGACAAACCTTATTAGCCTTGGAAGTAAAAAGAAAACAAACCCCAAAAGGAACACCAATTGTCAAAAAACAAAGGAAACAAGGAAAATTGTTAAACAAATAGATCAGTCCATTCTTGAACCAATAGATCAACCTATTTTTGAAAACAAACAACAAGTTGAATCTCAAATTGCTATATAAATAGTTGAAACTATGACAGAAGAAAGGCAAGGATCCACTGTCCCCACTCTAGAACAAATACTTCAATATTAAAGACAACAAAAAGAATGGCAAAGACAAAGGCAGGGAGAAGCGGAAAGAAAAAGAGAAGAAGAGAAAAACAGAGTATGATAATGAACACGAAAATAATGATGATCAGGAAGCTACTTTTGTCTTTCCAATATTAAATAAAACAACAATATTAGGAGAAGAAGTGAAAATGAAAAACATTCCACCTTCTATGTTGCCTAACTTTTATGGAATGTCAACAAAAGATCTTAACTCATTTATGTTCGAATTTGATATTTTGTGTAGAACTTATGGATACACATATGACGCACACAAGCTTTGTCTCTTTCTTGCTACTTTGAAAGCAGTAGCATTAAAATGGTTTATGGGTTTAGGAGAACATACAATTACTTTTTGAGATGACATGAAGAAAATGTCTTAAAAAGTATCAAGCCTATTGCAAGCCTAGAGACTCGAAAGAGGATGTTTTTAGAATGACACAACAAGAAGATGAAATTTTAGAAGAGTATTTGGAAAGATTTCTTTACAATCTTCAAAAATATAAACAACTCTCTAAACCCTGATACCATTCGTACAATATTTCTTAAAGGTATAAAAGATGAATATCTTGGCATTCTTAATGTAATGGGCAAGGGAGATATTTCAAACTTACTATTTAATGAAATTTGCGAAACTATGTCAAAAATATTCTAGAGGAAGATCAAAAACTGGAAGAAGAGATATTAGTTCAAAAGTTTCAAAGTCAGCAGCAGGAGGAGTAACAAGAGAAAAAATAGGGAGCTTGCTGGAAAACTTTAAAAATGATCTTCTAAGCACACACAAGTAGATGTTTTAAAAGCTAACAAAAAGAAAGAAGAACAAGATCAAATCTTAGCGATCTTTTGTACCAAGTGTAGGAAGAAACATCCATTAAGAGAATGTCCTTTAGATAGTATTTAGGTATGTGACATTTGCACAGAAAACTATCTAAAGTTGAAAGAATTTCAAATGAATCCAATGGAAGAAGTACAAGGGGTAGATGGTCTTTACTATGTGGCACCAAGGATACCTTGGAAGCCAAGGATTCCTCAAAAATCCCCTCAACAAAACTATCAATATCCTTCTCAAAATTCATGGAACACCCCAATGCCATGGTAGGGTTGGCCTCCACAACAATATCAAAACCAACCTGCACAAGGTTGGAGAGTATATAGTTATAGAAACGAGCCACCTCAACAAATGTACCCTCAACAATACCAATAGCGATACCAGCAACAATATCAACAACCATATCCATACCAATAGTTCCAACAATATCCACAATCCATTCCATTTCCACAACACAGTCTTGTACCATTACTAACTCAACCTCAGCAGCTTCAACTGCCTTCAAATCAATCCCCACCTAGACCAACTCAACTACTAGCTCAGCGAGTAGCAAATCCAAGTAACAAAATGGACAAACCAGCATACAATATGGAAGAAGAAACATACTCTATTCTTCCCATCAATGATGTCCATTTAAGGTCTGAGAAAGTATTATGTAAAAATTCTCCTCCAATCATAGAAGAACCAACTGAACAAGGAGAACAAGTTGAAACATCTCATTTAGAAAATCAAAATCAAAAAGGAAAAACTATAATGACTCAAACAGAAAATCTCTTGTGGTCACATTTCTCTTTGAGGAAATCTTTGTCAGATTTGGAGCACCCAGATAGATTGTAATTGACCAAGGCACATAGTTCAGCTCCAAACTTGTTCGAGATCTTACAGAGAAGTACAATGTCAAACATAGAAAATCAACTCCGTACCATCCTCAAGCAAACAAACAAGTGGAGTCAACAAACAAAATCCTGGAGAATATCACGACGAAAACTATACAAATGAACAGAAAACACTGATTAGAGAAATTGAGAGATGCACTATGAGCATACAGGATAACATGGAAGAACACAACTGGGTTCAGTCCATATCAGTTGGTGTATGGAATAGAAGTCTTGTTACCCATAGAATTTCTAATAGACACATTCAAACTAGCAACAAAGTTGGGAATGGAATTATCTAAAGCACAACAACAAGAAGTCATGGAATTAAATCAACTGGATGAAATAAGATAGCAAGCAGTAAAGCACACATCTTTTGTGCAACAGCAAAGAATAAAATGGCATGATCGATTTATCAAAAATAAAAAATTGAGTAAAGGAGACTGGGCATTATTTTTTGACTCCAAGTTTAAGGATTTCAAAGCAAAGTTTACAACTCATTGGCTGGGGCCATATGAGATAGAAGAGATATTTGATAATGGAGCTGTCAAAATAAAAACAATTGATAAAGCATCTATTTCATTTGTAGTTAATGGACATAGGCTTAAAGTCTATAATAAACCTGTAAATAAAGAGGACTATGAAAAAAATTCAACAGACACTGATCTGGAAATAATGGAACAGCATAGCAATAGCCTTCCATAATTCCAGAAGAATAAAAAAAAATATAAAAAATAAAATAAGTTTGCTTGTGAAAATCGAGGAAACTAGCACAAAGCAAACTCGAATTCATATAGAAAAACCAATTAGTTTGGCCTGTATGAATTCTTTATCTTGTTTTACTCTTACATCTGTTTGATTTTGCAGAAATAATCCTCCAAAAAAATACAAGACTTGAGGACAAGTCTTAACATAAGCAAGGGGGAAGTTGTAATAAAACCATGCAAATAATTTTAGCAGCTAAATTACAGAAGGAACCTGAATTACATGTTCGAAGGGTCTGATACATCATTGAAAATATTGTGCAAAAAGGACCTGAAATGTCATTATGCAAAAGGAACATGTATTATCTGACAGATGCAACATACAAAAATTAGTAAAAAATACATGTCAAAAGGGACCTGAAACATCAATTATAAATGTAGAAGGGACCTGAACAACATCAACTTTCGAAGATCCTGAATCAATGTCAGATGCGAAAACATGAAGCAGAAATAAGTCTCTACATTTCAATATATCCTGGAAGAACTATCAAAGACATTGTCAACTATCATTTGACCAGAAGACGTCATTAACATCAAATATTTTATGGGAGTACAAGTAAAGTACATAAAAAAATTTGCTCTTAAAATTTCAATTTCTTTTAAAAAAATCTAGAAGTTGTTTAGACTAATTTAGTGCTTGATATGCATTTTATTCCTACCTTCATTATTATAACCACTACTATCATCACCTATTCATTACCCTTTCCTACATTTAACCATCATTCCACATCATACCAAAAAAAAAAAAAACCATCACATTAATCCTACATTCCCTATACCATCATCGCATATCATAAAAAATAACCTATCACATTAATCCTAGTTATTTTATTAAAGCATATGGATCAAAAATTGAAGGCTCAATATTCAAACCCTTGATTGACCTACAAAAAAATAACAAAGGTTAGTGTCATAAGAATTTAATTTTAAACATGACCATTCTAGGGTCATTTTAAAATTAAATTAAAATAATGAAAATGCAAAGTGTAATATACCTATGTTATGATTAAGGACCAAGTGCATAAAGTCGAAATGATGCAACGAACTGCAAAATCGAAATGATGCATTTTGATGGGCATACAAATAAATGACCGATTAATGATGCAGTGAAATGGTTGATTGCATGGTTTACAAAGGAATGGAGGTATGGGCATACAAACACATGAGTACAACAGAATACGATTTACAATGATGAGACAAGCATGAACACCATGGAGGAAAGGACGAAAAGAAAACGTTGTCAACAGAACGTATGGCAGTCAAAGGTATGCAGTCATACTATGAGCTGGGAGGTAGAAATGGTCAAAAGCTTCAAGAAAACATACAAATGCTTCAAACACTGCAAACTATGCCTATTTGCTCACTATGTAAATTACTGCTCCGTAGTTAAACATTTTTTTTCCACCATCATAGACGAATTCTGCTTAGGTTGAGGTGTCTAATGTTTTGCATTCATGTGCACACATACAACACTCTTGTGGAAGGAGGAATAAGAAGCAAAACAAAAACAAAGAAGGAGAGAGGGATGCGTAAAGAAAGAACCCTAAACTGATGAAGCAATGCATAATATATAGGCAGATGTGGAAGGAAGAAGGCATCGGTTCAAGAAGATAGGAGACCACAATTTTGTCAATGTTAAGGTTGACTGAGTGCTCCACCAGACTCAAGGAATCCCATAAAGGATGGTAAGAGATCACCTCCAGATTGTCATAAGTTGTTAGCAAATTCCAAGGAACAGAACTTGTATTAAGTATTGCACTGTGTCATGTCAAAAACGAGTTAAAACTCTAGTTTAGAAACCTAAGCGATTGCCACCGAGTATCTTAACTTTGCCATCTATTAATACACTATGATTATGAGTTAATTGAAGGAGAGTTTTAATGGCAGTAATCTTGTGAAAATGCAGGGAAACAAGGCTAAAACTCAGAGAAAATCTTGGGATTGATCCAAAGCAGGTAAAAGAAATAAAATATTCCACATTTAGCCATGAAATTGTCAAATTTTGTTTGAGAAAATAGAGTGTTGCACAATGAGTAATTTTCGAAAGAAACGGTGAACTATTTGTTAATTGATTTTACAAACAATGAACCTAAAATCACTTCAGTTTGATGTATAATGAATTTTCCAATGTAGAAGAAAAATTCAAAGGGCAGAAGAACATTGTGGCATGATTTTTCTTAAAAAATTTAACACAGTATTTTACACCAAAACAGAATTTTCAATTTTTCCTAATTTTTATATAAGGTGGACATAATTCATGTATGGTTTGTATGGGAAAATTCATTTCATTCACATGCACAGTGATAACTGTTGAAACGGAACAGGGATCTTTGATGAGTTTGGAAAAAATAGAGATTGATTTGTGAATCAAGGAGCAATAAAAACATGGTCAAAATGTTTTTATGATTTTTATATACAGATAACAATGTTTTGAAGAACAATGAACCATTTTTTTGTAGCAGAACAGAGGTTGAACAAGGTTGTTTTCATTGTTTTTTAAAGAGTATCAGAGAGGAGTAAGCCCTATTACTATAATACATGAATGAATCAAGAAATATTTGTATGTATGCATGATTTTTATTTTCAAAATGAGAATGATGAGAGTGGAAGGTTATATAAATTGGTTTTCAGAACATACGGCTACCAGGATAGAACCAAAAAAATTCCAAATTGAGCACTGGGAAAAAGAGACAATAGAGAAACTTTATCAGAATGGTCTTATAGGCTTCCTCCAAAAGTTTAATGGGCACAATGAAAGCATCACCAGGGAGTTTATAAACAATTATGCAGAAGACCAAACCATGGTGGGAAACTTAGCTATCCCATTGACTCCAGAATTCATTTCTCAGGCCTTAGATCTACCACTATCAGGGGAACAGTATCACAAGGGCTTAGACTTTAAAGAAATGGATGGACTTTCTTTTTAGAGAAAAATAGGAAGGGATCATTTGATAGAACCAAGGGCATACCTAGGGAATGGTTTAATGAGCCATGGGTAGAATTGGTTTTAATTATTCAGAGGTTTTTCACATGTGACAGAGGGAACAGTGTGGTGCATCTTTATCATGTCAAATTGCTCTAGCATATCAAAGGAGAAGTGAAATCAATTTTCCATATTTCTTCTCTAAGAATCTGATTAAAATGATAGAGAATGTGAAAAACGAGACTAAAACCAAGGAAGCCCAAATCTATCACCAATGACTCATCAAAGTTCTTGTATAATATCAAGTGAAAGCCAAGGGTGTAGTATGGAAACAATTTTTATTTCAAAATCATCTTGAAGAACAAGCCATAGAGGAAAAGTATAAACCAGTTCAGGAAACAAGAAACATAATGAAATCACCTTTCTATCCAAGGACAAGGTCAAAAAAGCAACAAAATACTATCATGGTTGAGAGAGAAGCATCCTTCGTATCCACTCCCAAGAGGCATAGGAGAAAAAGTCCAGTAGAGACAAGTAGTAAAGACCCTGAGGTACAGATTGTTGAAACACCTTCTACAGAAAAATAAGTTGATGAAATCATTGAAAGATTGGAAAAAAGAAGCATTGGAGAAAAATTCATACTTTGACAATGTTGAAGCCACTTCATTTGCCAAAGACACACAAGAATTAGATAAAGTGTTGCAACTTAGTAAAATAAAAGAGCTAACAGATCAATTGGAGATAAGCATAATTTTAGATAAGCATTTGAAGAAATAGAATAAAACATACAAGAAAAACAATGCAAAAATGGTAAAGGAAAATGAAAAGTTAAATGAGGAAGTTGGAAAACTGAAAACAAAGAATGATCTTCTTTTCAGACAAGCTTTCAGGTGGCTCAAAGACAAAAAATTATGGAAGAACAAATATGAAAAACAAAAGGTCAAGGCTACAATCTACAAGGAAGAGAAGTACAAGGGAACTGATTGTCTACTACAAGAAGCACAACAGGAAGCATTTGAATCAGGTATAGAGTTTACATCAGAGCTCAAAAGGTCTAAGAGAAGGAAGCAAGCATGAGGACATGCTTGTACATCATCAAGGGGGAGATGTTGGCCCTCATTTTTTATCTAATTTTGCTTAATTAAATACACTTAAATTCCATGTTATCTATCCATTTACCATAATATACACCCCATTTTGACCAATTTATGCATATTCTTTTACAATTTTTAAATGTTTTTATAAAAATTGGATTTTAAGTGCTTTTTTGGACAGGATGAGAAATTCTCATAATGGCTTCATTGATGTCATACTTGCAGGACATCTGGGCATGAGCTAAGCACATTTCTAGAAAGCTTAGGAACTAAGATTGAATGAATTCATATTGGTTCATTCAAACCGAGCTTAAACAGACCCGGTCAAAGCTGGACAAACAGGATCAGTCACTCAGAAAATCCCTAGGAAATAGGCCAATTTTAGGATTTCATGGGATTTTCCAAATTTTGAGTGATTGGATGGATGAGTTCAACCTTGATAAATAGGATAAGGATAGACATAGCTGTTAGAGACGTTTTAGATCAGTTTGTTTCATATTTCTCTATTTAAGCCAAAACATTGAAGGCTTATGTATATAGAATTTGTATAATTTCATATTGGGACTTTTGAATATTTTGAGTTAATTTGAGGAACCAGTTCTATCTTCTTTTTGTTGTTCAATGCTGTGGCTGATTGACTAAGTTTGCAGTAGCTAATAATCTCTTTAAGTGTGCAAGGCAAGGGTGGAGGGCCCCCATACCAAGCTAAGTACACTTCATGGTTAATTTAGCTTAATTTTTATAAACTAGTTTTGCTTCAGATTTGTTTATTCAATTAGATGTATGATGATTTATTATGTTTGATGATGAATATTAGTTTAATTTTAATCTTTATATGAAGGGACAAACCAATGTTTAAGTTAAACTCTTCTTCTATCTGATCAATGAATAGAAACTAAAATTCATCTTTCTTGTTTTCAAGTGATTTTATGAATTTCCAGTTTTCTAATAATGGCATTAATGATAAATGAATTTGTAATAAAGAACAACAAGTACTTCCTTAGTTAGGACTCTCTTTAATTATTATTTTATTTATCTTAAGCTATTGTTCATTAGTGGTTTTTTATTTCTGTTCATAAAGTAGTATTGTAGAAGAAGGTCAATCTAGTTCTCCTCAGTTAGAAGCCACTTATCCTATTTATTACATATTGAATTAGAAATTACTTAGTTGAATTTTATGTTTGTAATATGCACTTCTAATTAGTTTATAATTGCATTTCCTTCAGTTTCCATAACTTATTTTCTAAAGCTGATTATAAAGATATCCATATATTTTGGACATGCTTCTAAGATTTACAAACCTGGATTGATATTTAAAATATTTGTGTTAATTTACTCAATAAATTTACCCAACAATAAGCATTCTATTTCCAAAGGTTGAAGAGCATGGCATGGTGGATATATATGGTGTCACTCTAAAAATAAAATTCTTAGAAGCTCATGTCATCCACGTGTTACTCAACAAAGGACTCTCCTTCCTTTTCCGAAGACATTCTATTTAGTAGACCTATCCATTGGGAAAGGGCATGGGGAAAGGGCTCAACTAAGAGTTCTATTGAAAAATGGATTCTCTCATCTCCATTGTTGGCATGGAACAACAAAAAACTAACCTAAAATAGTCCATAAATATTAAATGTACTTTGATTTTTAACAATTTGTGGGGTGATATTTGTCAAGGAAAGGATGACAATGTACCTACCAAACTTACAGCAGATACATAGCTTTCCATATGGAAGAGAAAATACAAGAAATAATATGCGTTCATTGTTGTGAGGGTACGCGAAGAACTGAGTTATAATATTATTTCTATCAAAGACTTTTATGGTACTTTAAAGAAATTGAAGTATCTATATGACTCACGGTAAGAATTGGAGCTCATAGAATTATTGGCGAAGCCATTACTACACGAAGGGCACTTTAAAGACATTTTTTTAAGACAAAAGAAATCTTTTGTCTTAAAAATTCACTTTTTACTTTAATTTTTTTACAGTAAAACTTAATATCAATTGAATTGTCTTAATTAAAATAAAATCAATTTGAGACGAAATTATTTTAAGAGAACTTTATATTTAAGACAAAAACAGTTTGAGACAAAAATATTTTAAGACAAAATTTTATATTTAAGACAAAAATAGTTTGAGACAAAACTTTATATTTAGGGAAATGGCCACTTAAGACAATGACAACTAAGACGAAACCCATTTAAGAAAACTAACAATTAAGACAAAACCATATCAATTTAAGACAATATTATCTAACACCTGCAAAATATACTCTGATAGTGTGCCCTACATCCACTAGCTTGCAGGCTAATACTGTCTTGTGCCTATACCAAGGCTGATATTTCACTTACCATTCATGTTATCTTATATAAAGACAATGTTTTGTTGGGCTCTTCATTTTGGTGGGGTAGACAACTCTGAAGAACGCAACAAATTTTCCTAGCAAGATTTTCCCGACAATAATTCCTCTTTTGTCCCTTCTATCTTTGTTAATATGATTAGAGTCAACTTGTTTATCATTGCATTCGATGCTGCTATATGGAGGGGGCTTTTAAGACAAGAAATATTTTGTCTTAAAATTTTCGATACGAGGTGCTAGTAAAAAAGGTAAAGGTAAAGGATTAGGGGTTAGTCTTTATGTTGTTGATGGGTTCTTTAGGAAGCAGAACGATGAAGGCCGACAACAACTGATCGGATTTAGGGTGATGGAGGCCGAAAATAGAGGTGCTTTTTGAGTGGAGAAATGGAGGCACTTTCGCTGAACATGGATAGGCAATAACATAGTTGGAGTAATTTCTAGGGTCTCCATCAATTGTGTTTAATATGTGTTTTTTTATTATTTCATTTATTTTGAATGCTACTTCTATCCACTAGTTGATTTTATCAACACATTTTTATGTTGGAACTCCTGAGTGTCATCGGCAACATGGATTAGATTCACCTTAAGGATGGTGGAGGTAAATTACACAATATCCATTGGCAGACAATATTCCTACTTCAAAATCGCTACGACAACTTTTGTGAGAAGCAGACATTGAGGATAAGAGATTGGATTATGGAAGAATTAGTCACAAAATTCACAAGGGCAATAATTTTGGATGAAAGTGTGGAGGTAGATGGATTAAATGTAGCCTTTGTTGGTGCAATTGTTGGTGTTTTTGGGTGTAACACGTCTGAGCATAATTATCTAAATTAGATTCAATTTTTATCCTGATTCTGGATGATATCATGGATATCTACTGGATTTTTTGTTTCAAGGTACACTAATAACATTTTATTTTCCACTCTAGTTGTTGGTCTACTCTGTGGTCTATATGAGACACACTAGCTGGTTGTTTATGTGGTCTTTCTTCTTAACGTGATCGTTTACATGGTCTTTCTGGTCCAAGTTGTCCATTGATTATAAGAGGGGAAATCCATTAATGGTTTGTGTATTCATTGAAGATATTTATTGATTGTGTTGTTGATGAGATTTTCTAAAGGACATTGGTCGGTGGTGATTGGCCAAACTATTGTATTTGAAGGGGTGTCCTAGCAGATTGATCTAGTGATGACCTGCATCGAGTGGGGTCAATAATTGATAAGCGACACTAATTTACCTTGTCTACATATTTTATAGAGCTTTTTTCAGACACTACTACATAAGGTATTTTTTGGTAATGGTCTCTACTTTGGTGCACATATAGGTGGGATTGCAAAGTGTCGGAGATGTTCTCTGTAAAACTGGACTTTACATCTATCAGTAGGATGTCACTTGATACTGAAGGAAACTGGAACGATGACGTGCTATTACTTGATGCGTTGGTACATGCGACTATTGAGGTAGAGAGTCGTGGATGCCCCAAGTCGAGAGTCTAGCCCTTTGGGACATCTCCTGTACATGCAACTATACATGTGGATTCAAATGTTTCATTATCCCCATCAGATATTGTACCTAAATGTGGTATCCACGAAAATGTTTTTCCATAATGCGTGGAAAAAGAAGGCAGTTAAGGTTGATCGAGATTATCATAAATGTGTTTTTGGTTCCGATGTTTTTTGGGACCGAGTGGTAGGATTACAACAACATGATTTGGTAGGTAAGTGGATTTATCCGTGAATTGATGAATCTCACATGGCTTGTTGGGTTAAAGAACAATGGCACCATATTCTTAAGTACTCTCCTCTTTTCAACATTTTATACAATTGATGGTTATGCTTCCACTTTATTAATGATGATGATGCTGCAAAGATTTTGGGATCATATTAGGTTCATGGTCGTGGTTTCCTCTCTTTACATCACTGGCATGTGGGCTTTGATCCATACCTAAAATTTCCACAAAAGAAATTGGTTTTGAGCTAAAATCCCTGGTTTACCCCTCGTATTCTGGTCACGTGAATCACTAACGATGATTGACAATTCCATTGGTAAATTTTATTTCCTAGAAGCAAGAAAGCCTGTTACAAAGAGATAAACGTATCACATGGATTTTGGTGGAGGTCGACTTCGCTGTTGGCCTTTGTGCAGAGGTGGAGCTCAATTGGGGTGGATTCTCTACTAGGCAATGAATTAACTATTGGGCAATTCCTTTTCGTTGTTTGGGTTGTCATAATGTTAGACATATTATTACTGAGTGCCTATGTGGATTTGGAAATCGGCGACATGGAATATCAGAGATTGTCTGTGATGGGGGTCATCCATTGACATTTGTACGCTCCCCGGCGGCTCAGGAGATTGGTGAACACTCTCTCTCGGGTAAGCTTGAAATCACACCACCTATGACATGTCCTGAGCAACATATTCATAATGATTTGGTATCATGTGTTGTTTCTCTTAGTAATTCTACTTCCTGTCCTTTACTTATTATTTCTCTACATATGCAATTGCCACATTCTAATTATATTGAACATTCTTCATTGTTATATGTACCAGAAATTGCTCCCTGTTCAGACAATTTGAAATATACCCACACTCTATCTTTTGATGCGAATGGGACAACCTCCATTATTGATGACTCGTTGACTGATAGCCCTAACCCTACTCACATTCAATTTGGGACATTTCTGGAGACCTTTCTCCTTCTAATTTGGTGGGGAGTGATATCGAGTTTCTCCGCCTTCACCTTGATATCCATCTAGAGAACATACTAATTCATTCATCCTCCTCTCCTAAGATCTCTATTAGTCCCAATTCTCATGATAATGTGACCATTAAGAAGGAACGATGTTCGAAACCCTTGAATCATTCGAATGAGGTTGATACTGATCTTCACAATCTTTTTGAAATGTTGTTTTTATTAAAAAAAAATTATAATTTTTTTTTTCATGAAAAAATAATTAATAAGCATATTACATTAAAATAAAGTAAAATTAAACTATTCATATTTATAAACTGGATATTTTTAGAACATATAGTTGCATCGAGAGATGCTCTCTAGCCTAGTATGAAAGAGATTGTTGTAATGTTCCCATTGTGTAAAACATTTTGACTCGGCCAAATAAAATATAAATAACTAAATTCAAATTTCAAATTATTTAAAATAAACATAAAATAAAATAAAATTATAAAAAACAAATGCTTATAAAATTTTTTATAGTAGTTCAAGTAAAATTGATGTTATATAGTCAATTTGCCCTTGGTGATTTTTGGGCTCTAGGTTTTGACAACCCATGGTTTTGTCAATGGTTCTTATATATAGATATATCAAATCTATCAAGAGGTGACAGGGATCAAATCTCTTCGAAGTGCAAAACATTTCCTCAAGTTTTGCACTCAAAAAAAGAGTTTTACACCTTGACATATTTGGTCCCTCTTAACGCTTGATAGATCCATAGTTAAGATGGATGTAGATTGGTTAATAAACATATAACAAATTAATAAATTTTAATTAATAAACATATAATTAAAAATAAAATATTTCTAAACATAGAAATATGAAATGCATATAATATAAATAGTAGTTATAAGTTGTTCACTGTATAAATTAAAATAATGATTTATATTAGTAATTATAGTATTTCAGAAACACACACACACACACACACACACACTAGAGTAATTGATAACTGAGTCTCACACTCACATGACACCAGGTTGATTCTGACTCCTACCACTATAACTACTAGGTGAACCTTGCCGTCGTGTGCATGCAACGCACGGGTAAACTCAAGGGATTTGAACCTATAATCAGGTGGTACATAATACTTCATTTTCAGGGCCATTTCCAACTCAGCTACCCCAAAGGGATTGAACTTCATATTTAACTTTAATTAACACACATTAAAATTCAATATTTATAATATTTTTTTGTCATATATCTATCTAGTTATGTATTAATATATATTATAATGATATGCATATTACATTATTATTTTTTATAAAGCATGCCAAAGAAATGCCAGATATATATGTAACTATTTGTGTTTTTAGGGTTTTAATAAAATTAAAAATAAGAATATTTCTATATATAAGAACGTGAAATTTATGTAAATTTAAATAATATTTTGAATAACCAGTATAAATACACCTTAATTTGGAATCTACAAATGCCGAGAGAGATTAAATATCTGGAGGTGCAAATTTTTTCTCAAGTTTTTTACTAAAAAAAGGTTTGCATATTGAGAGATTTGATCCCTCTTGAAACTTGGTAGATTCAAAATTAAGATGGATCTATGCTGATATTTACTTTAAGCATGTAAACTTTCAGAGTTCGAAATCATGTTTTGTCAATTTTTCTTTTGATTGTGCGAAGGGGTGCTCTACAACAGAGTATAAGGGAGACATGTAGGCGTAATGTAAGAAAGTATGTCAACATTTTTTAAATGTTGAAAAAAATATATAGAGAAAAGGATAAATCAAAAACAAATGTTGGCTTTATATGTTTTAATTAGTATTCAAGTTAAAACATATATAAATGTAAAATGCAATTTGTAATGTAATGTAACATGTAATGCAAAATACAAAATGTAAAATGTAAGGCATAGAGATACTAATTTGATCAAAAGAAATTGGTTTGACTATAATGTAAAGTGAAAACACTATTATTTCTTTAAGGGGTTATTTATTTATATATTATTATTGGTATAATATTCAATAATATTGATTATTATTGGTATAATATTCAATAATATTGATTATTAATTTCAAATATTATCAAATAATCATCTCCTTTATAACTATATTATATTAGACCTTACAATATATTGTTTTCAAAGAGGGACAATTCTTGACCATATGAATGGAGGGGGGAGAAGTGGGAAATAGAGGGACAAAGAGAGAGAAGGGGGGGGGGGGGGGGAGGTGGGGGGTGGTGGGGTGGGTGGGGAGAGAGGCAGGGAGAGAGAGAGAGGTGGAGGGGGGACAAGGGGGGGAGAGATAGGGAAATAGAGAGACACATAGAGAGATGGGGGGAGAGGAAGTGATCTGAAATGGGGCACTAAAGGCTTCTTGTCAGCTTACAAGAACCTCTCCCATTCCAAATCTTAAACAATTTCCAAGATCTATGCTTATGATTGATAATTTGCGGAAATAAGCACTTGAAATAGGTGTATGCTTGTGTTTGCCTTTAACTACTTAATTGCCTTAAGTTTATTTGCTTAAACTGATATATAAACACACATAACAGTAAAATGCAGCAAATAAACAAACACATAAGACAACACTATAATATGGAGTTCACCCTGATATCTTGGGCTACGTCTCCTTGAGCTCTAATCAACTCGACTAGGGTCTTTGGGATTATGGTAATGCTTCTTTTACAGGTTCCACACTCAACTCCATAGGTTTACAACTATACCTATGGGCTTATAATACCATCTTATCCCGCTAGTTGTCCATACTCTACAGACATATCTAGGCTTCTCTGGACTAGATTCCTTCAATCAATGCTCCAGGATATCTTGAGCTCCTGGCTTGCACCTCTCCTCAGAATTCTTTTAACAGTCTCTGGAATTCCTTCTCCTGACTTCAACACACATTAGACACCAACAACAACTTGATCATTTGATCTCTTTGTTGTTTTGCAACTTCAGTACAACCCATGGCTCTTAGAAGTCTGTTTTGAGCTCTCTGGCTCTACGGCTCTGGCTCTCTAGCTAACTGGCTCTAGCTCTCGGCTCTCTGGATCATCTAGCTCTGGCTCTCTTAGCTATCTGGCTCTGTCCATCTGGCTCTGCCTCCAACCTCTGGTGGCTCTTTCGCTATCCTCCTAACCTCTGGTGGCACTCTGTGAATCTACGACTCTCTAGCCTTCTATGCTCTACAACTCGGTTGCATTCATCTCTCCAGGAAATCACCCCTTTTCCATCGCCCCAACCTCTGGTCGCTTCTAGGCTTTCACGAGCTTCTGGTTTCACTCGACCTCCAAGCGACCCCTTCTCAATTGTGCTCTCTGTGTATTTGTAACACATTGGTTACAGTCGCCTCCATCATGGAAAACCCAATTGTTTCATCATAAGAATCCATTTACAAATGAAAAGGAATGGGCAACCCAATCGTTTTTCCTTCCTCTGGTCCTCACTCCAAAAATAGCTAGGTCCAATGCTTTTGCCTATGGCAAGCTATTTTAATATAGATTGGACCTCTTCCTTAGTGACCGGTCGTTCCAATATAGAGTTTTCCTCTGCATTAGTCATAACAGGAAATAGGTTATAGAGGTCCAACCGAGAATTGAGAGGAACATAGTCTTTTGTGCTATAATTGGTGCTGAAGAAATACAAAGCTTCCCTTTCAATGTCTCTTTGACAAGAAAATTGGCAACTTGAGTCTGAGATAATGCTCCAAATGGATTTCTTTTGACGCCTTAGAGATGCTTGCTTATGGAAAAAGCAAGTGTTTTTGTCTCCAGTGTTCACCCACATGGTCTGACTTTTTTTTTGCCAATTCTCTGCTTGACAGAGCAATATCTTATATCTGCGCAAGCCCATGTTGATAATCTCCTGTTTCGAGGATTCAGAGAAGCAGTCTAGGTTGCTACGATCTTGCAGGATGTTGATTTGGTTATCAATGTAGATCATCTCGTGAACCAGATCCCTTTTCTTATTGCGATCCCATATTCTCGCCTTATTTTTGAGGGCTCTCAGCTTGTTGGATAAATGATCCATGATCCGATGACCATCAACCCCAAACAACTTGATCAAGAAAATTCTAACTATATCAATAAATTTTGGCTCCTTCAGCCAAAAATGATTGAATTTAAAGGAAAATGCTTTTTTTTTATGCACTCTAGTCCAACACAGGAAAATAGGAAAATGGTTGGCAATAATGGGAGGAAGGGTGCATGAATTTATTTCCATAAGTTGTCTAGTAGTAGCATCATGGAAAAAAATGTTCTAGTCGCTTCGAAATGCCATGTTTTTCCCATCTACTTTTCCAGGTTGGGCCATTAGACTCCGGTTTGATGTCCCAAAATGTTTTCTGCTAGAAATAATCCTTAAATAGTTGTTCCAATGGGTCAAGTCGACTGAGCAGTCCCAATATTCCAGAAGAGTACAAAGTAAAATTGAAGTCCCCAGCTAAAATCAAAGAGTCAAGCTCGAGGATGCCATTATTATCAACCTTGTTCTAGAAATCCTTTCTATTAGAGAAAGCTGCATATATGTTGATGATTTTGAGGCAGGTTTTTTGAGCCCCGCTGACCACTTGTGATTAGTAATCCAGTTGTGGTATTATAAGCCTTGAAATTTATTTTTCCAGGGTTCCACATAACAGCTAGACCGCCAAATAAACCAGAGGCATTTGAAGCGCACACAAGCCAGTTAGGGAAGCTCTATAATAAAAAAACCCCAAGCCTTCTCCTTGCAGGTCATAGTTTCTCGTAATAGCACTATACTAGGCTTATAGATTTCAATAATGCTTTTCAGAGATAATGTTTTTTGGGCCGATCCCAAGCCCCGAACATTCAAAGACATGATGGTCATTTGGAGGGGACAATGATAGGTAACTCTTATTTAAGGACTTGAGGTTCAAGAAGGGCGACTTCGAGATGTCCAACCTTGACAGAGACAAGATCAATGATAGGATAGGCACCATCTCCTTGTGGCTCTTGAAAGTGTACCAAAAGGTTGGACTGGACGAATGTACAGCTAGATATTTTTTTTAAAATTTTCCCTTTCTTTCTTTCTTCGAGTTGTAACATTCTTATGGGATACAGGGATAATACGTACATTGTCAACAACAAAATTGTTCTCTTTATTGACAAAGGTTACATGGTGTTCAAAGAGTCATGGGCTAGATCCTCCAATTATATATCTTCCTTAAAAGGAGAGAAGGTTCAACCAGATCCTGGAGCACCAAATTTAAATGGTGAAAGGAAATATGGATCCAACGTAGGAGAGCCAACTGATGAAAATGGTGGCACAGGGGAAGTTTCTAGCATAATAGATGTGGGTCAAGCGGAAACATTATCAGGGTACAGGAGTGCCGAAAGGGGCTTGGAAATGACACGGGAGGAAGATTTGATTACAATATTTTGGAGGAGAGATGAGGGAGGATATCGTCAAGAAGAGTCTATGTTCTGGGGGAAATCATATACATTAATACACATCTCCTTTTGAAGAATAATCGAGTCGATCCGTGGAATATCTCGCCTCTCAACCAATTTTGAGGGAACAACTTATTGCTAAATCTTATTGTTATGAAGATGGCCCCTGTGAAATCTGTCAAGACATTCAACAAGTAGGTGGCTAGTGTCATAACAACATAGGCAATTGAATGGGGAAACCTAGTAATCTAATATATGTTTGTGTGAGCAAGGTCCCTAATAGAGATCAATATCCGTAGGACGACTTCCTGATAATGTTCTTTCCACCAACACCCAAACAATGTGCTTGTCCATGCCCCTAAGGAAACCTTCGTCTAGATAATAGTGCTTGCTAATGGCTTTGGTGATATTTTTGATGGCCTTCCTCATCCAAAGTTCCAAAGGAAGGTTAGGAATCTTGACTCAGATAATATTTCACCGCTACGAGTCAGTGTCTAGATCAAAACCAAAGGACCATCTCTGGAGAGATAAGTAGCCACAACCTTTGACCCAAGGGGATGTTGCTATGCGATCCGCATCATCTAATGAGATAAAATGAAAAGCGAACCAAAAATTTTGTAACACAATGATCCAAGGTCGATATTTGAGTAGAGGGAGCCACCATGTCTGCACCAACCGTTTCATCTAAATTCCAGTCATCTGGTAGTATACCCATCGATCCACCAAAGCTTGTTGTTTTAGTTTGATCGCCTCATGCCAATATCCATCCACATCGAGAACTAGACCTTGGGTTACTTGACAATTTTAGTGGCCTTTTGTTTTCGAGTGAAACAAAACTTGCACAATGGAGGATCCACTCCATTTGAGGTGGCTTTCCTTAGGCCAATTAATTTAGGCAGGAGAGAAAGTTCATGATTCGGATTTGCAATCAAGGATTTTTTTCGTTTGAATTGTTCCTCTACGAGAATAGTGACCTTGATGAGTTTCTCGGTCTCTGGAGAAGATGACATAATTGTAGGGGTGATCAACATGTTGAACATGATTAGAAAACCAACAGTTAGGCTGCTATTAGTCACTCAAGCTAATTTGGACCAATCAAAGGAGTAAAGGATTTGATGGAAGTTATGGTTGAAAGACATAAGCTCAAGTGGGCCCAAAAAGGATGTCAAATCAGACTCCAATGATCCAAAAAAGTCAGCATACTCTGTGGCACTTCAAAATGGATTTAGTACTACCAAGAGGGAATGCTTGTTGACATATGGAATAATGGAATTGGAATCTAAACTGTGGTAGTCCAATGAAAGTTGTCCTTCCTAAGAAATTATTGAGGAAAATGGAAAACATGGCTCAACAAGACAATCCAAGAAATAGAAAAGGTTCTCATGAAAAGAGAAAGAGTGCAAAGCTTAGTTGTTGTTTCCATTATTTGTTATTGAACACTGAGGACAATGTTCCTTTAAGGGGGCGGGGTTTGTAATACTCCCATGTTCTATCTTTGCTTATTGTAATAATGATTGTGATTGAAATGCTAATGTGAAAGACCACAACTAGTTAGACTTTTGATTAAACATATAATAATAATTATTAATTAAATTACCACAATTGAAGGTTAGGCAACCTTATGAATCTTCGCCTGAGGGGAAACTTGCTTTCCCACCTATCATTACCGGCATTAATATCTGAATCTTTCTTGCTTACCTATTTTGCTTGTAGCCATGAGTCATATCAACTAAATTTAATGATGTTATTACTGGTGGTGTATTAGTGGGTTACACATGTTGTATGTTGATTGTGTACCTAATGCATGTTGTGAATAGGCTCATACTCATCCAAAGAGGGAAGAGGTGACGTGATAGATTGAGCCACCATCTGACTCGTGAAAAGAGGAGATTTGATGGAGGAAGGCACACATATTTTTTTCAGCGATGTGAAGGAAAGGAAGAGACATGAATGGACTGAGTGGTACAAAAGGGGAAGGCAATACCCATTTCAGCAGATTTTCCATTAGCATATTGAGAAGAAAAAAAACTAACGAGCAAGATCCAACAACCAAAGGAGAAGGAGAAGAAAAAAAGAGTGCATTGGATGCACAGGGATTAGGGTCATGTGGTCAGTGTTACCATACTTGTATTTTCTTGTATTTAGATGCTTTTACCTTTGAATTGGTGGCCTACTTTCTATGACCTTCATGATAATCCATGTAGCTATGTTTGTAGCAATCGATTCCTTTATTCGATCCTATGTGAACTTTAGTGAGTGAATGGACCACTAATTGTTGATTGTTGAGTTAGTAAAGTGTTGGAACAATGGAATTCATCTCTTGAAATTGTATTCAACCCATTGGTGTGAACCCTTTCCCTGTCCAAGCATTTCCCTCATACCTTGGATCCGACCCAAGGGTGGTCATTTGCAAGAAAGGTTGCAATGTAGCTAGCCTATGGTTGGGTGGAGAGTGGAAGTCCCTCCTTCAGTTTCCATCTAAATCAGTATACACAAATAAGAAATTCTTTCTTATGCACGTTAGACTATAGGCTATGATATACCTTATTGTGTTTATGACTAATGGTTAATCTTGTAATGTTTATGTAAGAATGTTTGATTTATTGTATAATTTGGGTTGATTAACTAAATCATGTATCTATGGTGAATATGAGCTTCCTGAGTTATGCGGTTGCAACCTTATTAATCCATTTGCAGGTTTTCTGATATGCCTAAGACTGGTGGTCTGAAAATAATCAAACTTAACCTTTTATTTCACATGTTTTATTCATCTTTTGTGTCTATGAGTTTGGGGAAGCTCCATATTATATCCATGTTTGTGAGTTTCCTCTTGAGTATTTTAGCTTATATGTTGTGTGAGTGGACTTTCTCCCCCTTTTAAAGAACTATTGATATCTATGTATGTCCATGATGAATACCTCCTACTATGTTTTCATGGATTATGTGGGGCTCATGGACCTCTGTATTGGTTTTTATTTACACGAGATATAGAGTTATTAACATGAATATGCATGGTTATTTGTAGTCCATAGTTGACATGATATAACCTGTGTTTTCATTGTCTAATGTGTTTGTGAATTTTGATGTCTCTTGCCTTATTTTAGAATGTAAAACACTTAAAAAGTTATGAAAGATATCCATGAGTTGTATGGTTGTATGACATGTTTACAATTAAACTAGTTATGGTCTATGACCTAGTTTTTGGATGTGCTATAACTAACATGGATATAGTATTCTTAAAGGTTGTAACCTTCCTCTTGTCAGGGGAAGTAACTAGATGTTACAATGAAGTTATGTTGTATAGAGCTTCTTAAAGGAAACAAACTCTTTGATATTTCCTGAAGAAATGTGTTTGATGGATATTTTTCTCAGTCTTGTTTATGAACTTGTCATGTTTACTTTGTGAGTACCAATTACCTTGCTTGAGTGTGATTGATTCCCTTAGAAAGATCTATCTTTAGATTGAGACCCTAATCTTGAATGTTTAAGTAATTTGGGCAATCCTTGTATTGAAGGAATTCCTAAACTTGCCCCATTGTGAAGTGTAGCATAGATTTTGCACTTGTATCTAGGCTAGATAAAATTATTAAATCCTAGTGCCATTGTATCCAGATGTGTGAAGGGCTGGATACATCCTTCATGTGCAAATCACATTTAGGTATCTGGGCAGTCAATATGGTCAACCCTCATAGGTAGTCTAAAATCTGGTGTAGACCAGATATAATATAAGTTGGAGCCATCCAGTGGGGCCTTTCATGGGCAAAGCTAGATGCTTGTTTGGTATGACAAGTCATCTAAGGATCTGAAGTCTGACAAAGTTTTGCAAGTGCACTTTTGAGAAAGGTTCGAAGAGAAAGGTATGGAAGAGATGTTATAATGTCTCGTTGTGTAAACATTTTGACTCAACCAAATAAAAATAAATAAATAAATTCAAACTCAAATTATTTAAAATAAACATAAAATAAAAATAAAATTATAAAAAACAAATGCTTATAAATATTTTTATAGTAGTTCAAGTAAAATTGGTGTTATATAGTCAATTTACCGTTGGAGATTTTTGGGCTCTAGGTTTTTATAACCCATGGTTTTTCAATGGTTCTTATATATAGATATATCAGATCTATCAAGAGGTGAGAGGGGTCAAATCTCTCGAAGTGCAAACATTTCCTCAAGTTTTGCACTCAAAAAGAGGTTTACACCTTGACATATTTGATCCCTCTTAACGCTTGATAGATGCATAGTTAAGATGGATGTAGATTGGTTAATAAACATATAACAAATTAATAAACATATAATTAAAAATAAAATATTTCTAAACATAGAAATATGAATTGCATATAATATAAGTAGTAGTTATAAGTCGTTGACTGTATAAATTAAAATAATGATTTATATTAGTAATTATTATATTTCATAAACACACACACACACACACACACACTAGAGTAATTGATAATTGAGTCTCACACTCACATGACACCAGGTTGATTCTGACTATTACCACTGTAACCTCTAGGTGAACCATGTCATCGTGTGCATGCAACGCATGGGTAAACTCTCAAGGGATTTGAACCTATAATCAAGTGGTACATAATACTTCATTTTCAGGGCCATTGCCAACTGAGCTACCCGAGGGGGCTTGAAATTCATATTTAACTTTAATTAAAACACATTAAAATTCAATATTTATAATATTTTTTTGTCATATATCTATCTAGTTATCTATCAATATATATTATAATGATATGCATATTACATTATTTTGTTTTTATAAAGCATGCCAAAAACATGCCACATATATATGTAACTATTTGTATTTTTATGGCTTTAATAAAATTAAAAATAAGAATATTTCTATATATAAGAACATGAAATTTATGTAAATTTAAATAATATTAAGAATAACCAACATAAATACATCTTAATTTGGAATCTACCAATGCCGAGAGAGATTAAATATCTAGAGGTGCAAATTTTTTCTCAAGTTTTTTTACTAAAATAAAGGTTTACATCTTAAGAGATTCGATCCCTCTCGAAACTTGGTAGATTCAAAATTAAGATGGATCTATGTTAATATTTACTTTGTGTGTAAATTTTCAGAGTTCGAAATCATGTTTTGTCAATTTTTCTTTTGATTGTGCGAAGGGGTGCTCTACAACCGAGTATAAGGGAGACGTGCAGGCATGATGTAAGAAAGTATGTCAACATTTTTTAAATGTTGAAAAAAAAATATATAGAAAAGAATAAAACAAAAACAAATGTTGGTTGCTTTATATGTTTTAATTAATATTCAAGTTAAAACATATATAAATATAAAATGTAATGTATAACGTAATGTAAAATGTAATGCAAAATGTAAAATGTAAAATGTAAGGCATAGAGCTACTAATTTGATCAAAAGAAATTGGTTTGTCTATAATGTAAAGTGAAAACACTATTGTTTCTTTAAGGGTTTATTTATTTATATATTATTATTGGTATAATAATCAGTAATATTGATTATTATTATTCCAATATTAAATAATAATAATCACTCCATTATAACTATATTATATAACCTACATATATGATTTATAGAAGGACAATACTGATCATATGGATGGGGGGGAGAGAGAGGGAATAGAGAGACACACAGAGAGGGGGGTGGTGGGGAAGGCAAAGAGAGAGAGAGAGAGAGAGAGTGAGAGAGAGAGATGGAGGGGGGACAAGGGGGGTAGAGAGAGGGAAATAGAGAGACAGAGAGAGAGGGAGGGAGAGGCATAGAGAGAGAGAGAGATGGAGGGGGGACAAAAGGGGGAGAGAGAAGGATATAGTGATAGAGTTGGAGGGCGGAGACATAGAGGGAGAGAGAAATGGTGGGGGAAGAGAGAGAGATGGAGGTGGGAAAGAGAGGGAGAGAGAAATGGTGGGGGAAGAGAGAGATATGGAGGTGGGAGAGAGAGGGAGAGAGAGGAAGAAAGAGAGAGAGGAGGGGCGAGAGAGAAGAAGAGAGGGAGGGAGAGATAAATGGAGTTCGAGGGGGAGAGAGGGAGGAAAGAAAAAACACATCAAGAGATAAAGGTGGAGAGAGAGAGGGAGTGACAATGGAGAGAGAGAGAGAGAGAGAGAGAGAGAGAGAGAGAGAGA
>APFE031077732.1:0-31073 GCA_000404065.3 Pinus taeda | reverse complement strand
TGGAGAGAGAGAGAGAGAGAGAGAGAGAGAGAGAGAGAGAGAGAGAGAGATAAAGAGAGAGAGTGGAAGGAAGAGAGAGACGAGGGGAGAGAGAGAAGCAGAGAGGGAGAGAGAAGGAGAGAGGGAGAGAGAGAGAGAGAGAGAGAGAGAGATGGATTTGGAGGGGGAGATAGTGATAGAGAAGGAGAGTGATGGGGGGAGAGACAAAAGGAGGTGTGAGATAAAGGGAGAGAGAGGAAGGAAGAGAGACAGGACTTGAAAGAGAAAAGGAGAGAGGGAGGGAAGAAGAAAGACATAGAGAGAGAAAGGTGAAAAGAGAGAGAGGAAGTGATAAGGGAGAGATGGAGAGAGAGTGGAGTGTGGAGAGTAAGAGGAGGGAGAGGGAGAGAAGGGGGAGAGAGAGAGTCTGTATGTTTGGGGTGTGAGATAGAGGGACACAAAAGAAGAGACAAAGGGAGATATAGATATAGATAAAGGGGGGAGAGATGGAAGAAGAGAGAGATAAAAGAGAGGAAGGGATGGAGAGATAGATATATATGGAGAGAATGTGTGTGTGTGTTTGGGGGTGAGATAAAGAGACGAAGGGGAGATAGAGGGAGATATAGATATAGATGACAGGGAAAGAGAGAGAGGGAAGAAGAGAGAGATAAAGAGAGGGAGAGGCAGAGAGAGAGAGGAGGAAGAGAGGGAGGGAAGGGGAAGAGAGAGAGAGAAGGGGAAGAGAGAGAGAGAAGGGGAAGAGAGAGAAAGAGAGGGAGGGAGAGGTGGAGAGAGAGGGGAGGAAGAGAGGGAGGGAAGGGGGAGGGAGAGAGAGAAGGGGAAGAGAGAGAGAGAGGGAGAGAGTGTGTGTGCATTTGGGGGTGAGATAGAGAGACAAAGAAGAGAGAGAGGGGGGAGGACTAGAGAGAGAGAGATAGGGGAGAGAGGGAGAGTGTGTGTGCATTTGGGGGTGAGATAGAGAGACAAAGAAGAGAGAGAGGGGGGAGGACTAGAGAGAGAGAGATAGGGGAGAGAGGGAGGGGGAGATACAACGCTATTCACTGAAATAGATCCATTGATTTCAGTGTAGATGTTGATTCATAATCCTATTTTATTGATTGCACTAGATGTATTGCTTTCAATGTAGTTGTTGTTTTCTATTTTTATTTGATTGCTTGCACTAGATGCATTGATTTAAGTGTAGATGTTGATTTTTAATCCTATTTGATTACTTGCACTAGATGCATTTATTTTAGTGTAGAAGCTTATTTCTAATCTTATTTGATTGCTTGTATTAGATGCATTGATTTCAATGTAGATGTTGATCTCTAATTCTATTTGAATTCTTTGACTTGATGCATTGATTTCGCTGTAGATGTTGATTTCATATTTGATGTAACTAGATGTATGACGTACATTAATTTTAAAGTAATTAAATTACTAGTGTGCATTGATTTCGATGTAAGCACAAAAAGTTATTGACAGTGTGCATTGATTTATGTGTTAAAGTAATTCAACCATAAATAAAATACTTAAATTTTCATCCTAAATAAAATGTTCACTTACCTGGAATGTTTGCTTCATGAAACTGTAAACTATTGTAATTGACTACATTCCAATTATTCTCATTTTCCATCATTCAACATTGTTACTCACTTTGCATCAAACAAGATAATAGAAAAAAACTACCTTTGAAACTTAATTGGCGTTTAACACTCCATAACTCACAAAGATTGATTCTGGAGAAAACTACTATTAATATTGGAGAGGAAGAGAGACAAGGTATGATGTTTACTACGATAGATCGAGTTAAAATTTTGAATGGTCTACGATTTCAACCACCCTTTTCATTTTCATATGATCCATATGAAAAGATCTCAAAACTAATGTGTGACAATAAGAATAGTAGAAGAAAATAGTTTGAGATAAATCACAATAAAGACAATTTGTAAGTGATTGTGATTGCATTCAAATGTTATTCACATTTTTTATCATTCAATTGTTACTTTGCATTCAATTTTTTTTTATTTCATCATTTTTCATCGTTCAAATTATTAACAATCTCTATCATACTTAAATCTCTATCATAATTGAGCAAATTTAAAATTAAAATGACTATCTTAATCTTCGACATATTTAACATATTTAAAATGATTAGAATAATTAGATGTTCAACAAGACATATTTAGCATATTTAAAATGATTAGAATAATTACATGTTCAACAAATTTTCCATGGCCACACACAATTGAAACCAGCTTAGTTCCATCTTAATCCATATCCATTAAGCATTGAGAGGGATCAAATTTCTCGAGGTGTGAACCTTTCCTCAAATTGTGCACTAAAAAAATAGGTTTTTAACATGGATCTAGGTTGATGTAACATGTGACACATGTATAAAAGGTTCAATGTGTTCAATGTTTAGGGTGGATGCTCCACCCATCCTCATGAACACTTCAATGTTTAGGGTGGACGCTCCACCCATCCTCATGAACACATAAAGCTTTTTGTGAGAAGAAAAGGTGCATGACCATGTCAAATAGAATAGAGTGATTGGTTAACTACTATTAGTAGTGAAACTTTAGAAATAAGATTCTTTTTAATAATTAATTATTAAAATTAAAATTAACAAAGAAAAGAAATTGTTAGGAAATTTTTAAAATTAAAACAAGGAAGAATATTATAAAGAGATTTTTTTGTTAATATTAAAAATTAAAACTTTAATTGATTAATTAGATTGAGAAGAAGTAAGATTTAATAAAGGAAAAAAAGAAGTAAAGATATTTCAATGCCACCATAATTTAAAATAATTTTTATTATTTTATTAGAATTAATTTGATTTATTTAAAATTATTTAAATAAAGTTTAAAGAAAGGTAGTTTAGTTTGGCAATTTAAATGCTATAAAATATTTGAAATTTCATAAATATAACTTGAAATTCATGGTTTAAGTTCATATTTAAAATTTATTTTATATATATATTTGTTTATTAGCTTTATTTTATTTTATTTATGCTTTGAAAAAACCGACTGTAATGAGGGTTTGATGCCATATCCAAGTGGGTTTTCATTCAGGTGCAGCGGGTCTTATGTCTAGTGAAATGTTGATGGGATTTTCACAGTGAACATAGTATATTATATATTTATTGGTATGCAATTTCGGATTTTCAACATAGTAAGATTGTTTCATTATGAAATTAATTTAGTTTAGAGTTTTTTAATAAAGACTTTCACAAAGTAATATATTTATTTTTTGTGATGTATATGTATCATATGAAATTTTGTGTTGTTTTGGTTGTAAGTATATTTTATTCTTATTTATTTTATTTTTTATTTTTGTATTTTCGTTTGTTTTGGTTGTAAGTAATATTTTTTTATTTTATTTTATTTTTATTTTTGTTTATTTGGGTAAATAAGAAACATTTTATTGCATTATATGAAAAATATCAACAAAGGCTTTGAAATTTGTAAAACATGATTGGCTTACAGGAGGCCAACTACCACTCCTCTAGTACATAGATAAGAAGAACATCCATCATGGACATCACAACAAGAACCATTACAAATAGTGAACACAACAACATTAGAATCACCACAACAATTGAACACAACAAGAGCCATGACAATTAGTGAACACAACAAAATATAATTGCCACCAACAATGATTGCTAATGCCAACACCAAGTGAAATAAGCTAGGAACCACATGGTTGGCCATGCCAAATTACCAAAATATTGTCCATTGTCATACATTAGTATAACCATTAGAGCAATTGTGATAATGAAGTAGACTAGAGAGCTCTAGAAGCTCCCTTAAATGTTGTGCTCAAGATGTGAAATTCTCCCAACGTCCAACCAAAAGAGCCACAAGAGACTATTGAACCAAAGTTAGCACCATACCTTACATTCTAAAAAAAGTAAGACCCAAAATCTAGAAAATCCTCTAATTAATCCAACATAGGATTTCAAGGGTTTGGAGAGCTACCAAATAGAAATTTAGTAGGGTCTCTTGGAGGGTTAGTGAGATCCCTAGAATTGGAATTTGACAGTAGAGTTTTCTCCACTTGACATAGACGAGCATCCAAATCATTAACTTTGAATCTTTCATTTTTGGGAATTTGCTTGTTGCTTTACAAACTAGAGAACATGTTGTAGTAATTAATTTGGTTGTTTTTCATACCTAACCAAAATAAAAACTCCAATTTTAGCCTTGTAGCTAAGGAATTCAAGAAAATTAGTTGTTTTTTTTTCTCATTTTATTAAGTTTTGGAAGCCTTAGCAAATTTTCTTTGGCAACCTATGAGTTCCAAAAATAGGGGTGGTCCCCAAATTCCTTGGCTTCTATTAATAGAATCTCCTTATGCACCTTTAGGGGTACAACACTGAAGAAAGAAGCAAGTGAGTCACTTGTGAATTGATTACTCCATTTGCCCCTAATAGGATGACCACGAGTTTGACAATTTAACAAATGTTGGTGGTGAACCATGACCTTGAATGCCAAAAGACTAGGAAAACATTGAACTAAAGAGCCACACCTTAGAATATTAACCAAAGGATAGTAACTCATTAATGGCTAAGGCAAGAATGTTGTCCTTGAAAGACCAAATTAGAGGCCGTAGTACAATAGTTGGCCACTGATGAATGAGCTCAAGTTGTAAAGACCTAACCCAAGCAATAGGTTGTGCGAACAGAAGAGGAGGTAACACCCAATCCCAATTTTCCTTGACACGACCCTAAAATTCTAGCAACCAATACTCAAACCATGGTGACAACACAACAAAGGACGAAGTTTGCAAATAGAAACTCCTAACCACCAATAATTGAGACCATAGTGGAAAATACAAACATTAATAACTTGGAAACCAACTTATGAAATAAAATTACACCCATTGAAGCAGCAAGGTCTAAGACCCAATTAAATTGAAAAGTGCCTAGAATACTAACACTAGACAAATGTATGAGATACTTGAGAATTTAGACTACGCAAGATGTGAATTTGATAGAATTACCATTGATTCAAAACTAGCACTAGCTTTGTAGAGTGCAAGAACAACATGAGATACATTGGTTCCCTACTCAAAACACCATGGATAGTAGACAAGAGATGAAAACTCCTCAAATTGTTGCCATAATCAACACTGCATGGAGATATATCGTACGCTATAGTCGATACCATTAAAATTTTGTTGCAGACGATTGTGAAACCATAAGCGTGGGGATGTGTGGCCTACGATGGGCCTATGTTACCTCCATTGTAGCTCACAGTTCTTTGCCACCCCATGCACATGTATTTAACATGATGGGATGTTAGATACATAGCTCAACGCCAACCTCCATCAATGTGCCAAGCCATGTATGTTAAAAGCTCGATGTCCACCCACATTTAACATTTCAAAATATTAATAAATAACATATCAAGGTTAGGTAGCACCTCAATCAGGGAGAAATACAAGTTACCATTGGATCAAAATATTAATAAATAACATATCAAGGTTAGGTAGCACCTCAATCAGGGAGAAATACAAGTTACCATTGGATCTTGGGCTCTTTTAAGATAAGAGCTCCATTCTATGAAATATTTTTTTGTATTTTTTTTTCAAAATAGAAAAAACACTTTCAATAAAATGAATAAGAAAATACAATATCACAAATGACATGTAATGCCATTTTTGGAGATGTTTGAAATCAGGAGACCTGAGGCAAGTCCAAAATTTTGGAGGATATCATAAATAATCTGCCATTCGGATGGATCTGAGGTCCCTATTGCCAAAATGTCTTCTATGAACATCAGATGAGAGAGAGGGATTACACTGATAATCTTGTAACTAATGATGAGTTCCTGAGCTCAAGCATAAGGAAATTTCTGCTTAATCCTTCGATTACAAAAAGAAACAAGAGTGGAGACAGGGCGCAACCTTGGCAAAGCCCTTTGGAAGAAAAAAATAATTATGTAGGAGAGTCATTGATAATGATGGCAAAAGAAACAAACTTAATACAAATTATATCCATCTGATCATTGAAGAGCCCAACCCTATCTTTTGCAAGATCATCCACAAGAGTTTCCAATCCACACAGTTGAATGCTTTAGTGAGGTTGATTTTCAAGAGGCAGGCATCCAAATGGCGGGTCTTAATGGAATGAATGCATTCCAGGGCAATGGAAACAACATCATGAATCTGGTGTTGTTCCAAAAATCTAAATTGTACGGCTGAGATATGTTTGGACATGAGGGGTTTGATCCGATTAGCTATGGTTTTGGAGATTATTTTATAGAGCATGTTGCACAGTGATATAGGTTGGTAGTCTAAGAAGGTAGAAGGCTTAGGAACTTTAGGAAGAAGATTGATGAGTAGCATTTATGGTGATAGAGACCCTTCCAAGTCTGTGAGATTCCTCAACCATGTCTATTAATTCATCAATCATGATGTCCTGGAAATGGAAAAAACAAAACTCCATAGTCCAGCCGCCACGTCCAGTGCTTTTGCCTATGGCAAGCTCTTTTAATATAGATTGGACCTCTTCCTTAGTGACCAGTCATTCCAATATAGAGTTGTCCTCTGCACTAGTCATAATGGGAAAGAGGTTACAGAGGTCCAACTAAGAATTGAGAGGAACATAGTCTTTTGTGCTATAATTGGTGCTGAAGAAGTACAAAACTTCCCTTTCAATGTCTCTTTGACAAGAAAATTGGCAACCTAAGTCTGAGACAATGCTCCAAATGGAATTCTTTTGACGCCTTGGAGATGCTTGTTTATGGAAAAAGTGTGTGTTTTTATCTCCAGTGTCCACCCACATGGTTTGACTTTTTTGTTGCCAATTCTCTGCTTGACGGAGCAATATATGATATCTGCACAAATCCCATGTTGATAATCTCTTGTTTGGAGGATTCAGAGAAGCAGTCCAAGTTGCTAGGATCCTCCAAGATGTTGATTTGGTTATCAATGTAGATCATCTCGTGAACCAGATCCCTTTTCTTATAACGAGCCCATATTCTCGCCTTATCTTTGAGGGCTCTCAACTTGTTGGATAAACGATCCATGATCCGATGACCATCAACCCTTAATGGCTTGATCAAGAAAATTATAACTATATCACTAAAGTTTGGCTCCTTCAACCAAAAATGATTGAATTTAAACGGAAATGCTTTTTTTTTTTATGCATTCTAGTCCAACACAGGAAAATAGGAAAATGGTTGGAAATAAGGGGAGGAAGGATCCATGAATTTATTTCCATAAGTCGTCTAGCAGTAGCATCATGGATAAAAAGAATGATCTAGTCACTTCGAAATTCCATGATTTTCCCATCTACCATTTTTCCAGGTTGGGCCATTAAACTCGAGTTTGATGTCCCAAAATGTTTTTTGCTAAAAATAATCCTTAAAGTGTTGTTCCAATGGGTCAAGTCGACTAAGCAGTCCCAATATTCTAGAAGAGTACAAAGTAAAATTGAAGTCCCCAGCTAAAATCAAGGAGTCAAGCTCGAGGATGCCATTGTTGTCAACCTTGTTCTAGAAATCCTTTCTATTAGAGAAAGGTGCATATATGTTGATGATTTTGAGGCAGGGTTTTTGAGCCCCATTCACCACCTATGATTAGTAATCCATTTGTGGTATTATAAGCCTTGAAATTTATTTTGTCAGGGTTCCACATAACAACTAGATTGCCAAATAAACCAGAGGCATTTGAAGCGCACACGAGCCCATTAGGGAAAATATGTAATAAAAAACCCCAAGAATTCTCCTTGCAGGTCATAGTTTCTCATAATAACACTATACCAAGCTTATAGATTTCAATAATGCTTTTCAGAGATAATTTCTTTTAGGTCGATCCCAAGCCCCAAACATTCAAAGACATGATGGTCATTTGGGGGGGACAATGACGGGTAACTCTTCTTTAAGGACTTGAGGTTCAAGAAGGGTGACTTCGAGGTGTCCAACTTTGAAAGAGACAAGATCAATGATAGGAGAGGCACCACCTCCCTATGGCTCTTGAAATTATGCCAAAAGCTTGGAAGAGACGAATGTACAGTTAGATATTTTTTAAAATTTTGTCCCTTTCTTTCTTTCTTCGAGTTGTAACATTCTTATGGGACACGGATAATATGTACATTCTTAGCAAAAAAAATGATCTCTTTATTGACAAAGGTTACATGGTGTTCAAAGAGTCATGGGCTAGATCCTCTAATTCTATATCTTCCGTAAAAGGAGAGAAGGCTCAACCAAATCCTAGAGCACCAAATTTAAATGGTGAAAGGAAATATGGGTCCGACAGAGGAGAGCCAACTGATGAAAATGGTGGCACAGGGGAAGTTTATAGTATAAAATATGTGGGTCGAGGGGCAGCATTAGCAAGATACAGGAGTGCCAAAAGGGGCTTGGAAATGACATGGGAGGAAGATTTGATTACAGGGTTTTGGAGGAGAGACGAGGGAGGATATCGTCGATAAGAGTCTATGTTCTTGGGAAAATCGTCTGCATTAATACATGTCTCCTTGTGAAGAATAACGAAGTGGATCCGTGGAATATCTTACCTCTCAGCTGCTTTTGAGGGAACAACTTGTCGTTGAATCTTGCGGTTATGAAGATGCCCCTATGAAATATGTTAGGACATTCAACAAGTAGGTGGCCAATGTCGTGACGACATAGGCAATTGAATGGGGAAACCTAGTAATCTAATATATGTTTGTGTGAGCAAGGTCCCCAATAGAGATCAATATTCGTAGGAGGACTTCTTGATAATGTTCTTTCCACCAACACCCAAGCGATCTGTTTGTCCATGCCCCAAGGAAACCTTCGTCTAGATAATAGAGCTTGCTAATGGCTTTGGTGATATCGGTGATGGCCTTCCTCATCCAAAGTTCCAGAGGAAGGTTAGGAAGCTTGACTCAGAGAATATTTCACTGCTACGAGTTAGTGTCCAGGTCAAAACCAAAGGACCATCTCTAGAGTGATAAGTAGCCACAACCTTTGACCCAAGGGGAGGCTGCAACGCAGTCTGCATCATCTGGTGAGATAAAATGAAAAGCGAAGCAACTATTTTGTAATGCATCGATCCAAAGTTTATATTTTAGTAGAGGGAACCACCATGTCTCCACCCAAACTTTCATCTAAATGCCAGTCATCTGGCAGATCCACCAAAGCTTATTGTTTTAGTTTGATCGCCTCATCCCAATATCCATCCACATCAAGAACCAGACCTTTGGGTTGCTCGAAAATTTTAGTGGTCTTTTATTTTCAAGTGAAAAGAAACTTACACAATGGAGGATCCACTCCATGTGAGGTGGCTCGTCTTAGGCCAATTAATTTAGGTAAGAGAGAAAGTTCATGATCCAGAGCCGCAATGAAGGATTTTTTTTGTTTGAATTGTTCCTCTACGAGAATAGTGACCTTGATGAGTTGCCCAGTCTCTGGAGAAGAGACACAATTGTAGGGGCAATTGACATGTTGAATATGATTAGAAAACCAACAGTTAGGTCGCTATCAGACACTCAAGCTGATTTGGACCAATCAAAGGAGCAAAGGATTTGATGGAAGTTATGATTGAAAGACACAAGATCAAGTGGGCCCAAAAAGGATGTCAAATCAGACTCCAGTGGTCCAAAAAATTCAACATACACTGTGGCACTTCAAAATGGATTTAGTACTACCGGGAGCGAATTCTTGTAGACATATGGAATAATGGAATTGGAATCTGAACTGTGGTAGCCCAATGAAAGTTGTACTTCCTATGAAATTATTGAGGAAAATGGACAACATGGCTCGACAAGACAATCCAAGAAATAGAAAAGGTTCTCATGAAAAGAGAAAGAGTGCAAAGCTTAGTTGTTGTTTCCATTATTTGTTATAGAACACTGAGGACAATGTTCCTTCAAGAGGGTGGGGTTTGTAACACTACCATGTTCTACCTTTGGTTATTGTAATAATGATTGTGATTATAATGCTAACATGAAAGACCACGACTGGTTAGACTTTTGATTAAACATATAATAATAATTATTAATTAAATTACCACAATTGAAGGTTGGGCAACCTTATGAATCCTAGCCTGAGGGGAAACTTGCTTTCCCACCTATCGTTACTGGCTTTAATATTTGAATCTTGCTTGCTTACCTATTTTGGTGGTGTATTAGTGGGTTACACATGTTGTATGTTGATTGTGTACCTAATGCATGTTGTGAATAGGCTCATACTCATCCTAAGAGGGAAGAGGTGAAGTGACAGATCGAGCCACCATCTGACTCATGAAAAGATGAGATTTGATGGAGGAAGGCACACATCTTTTTTTCTACGACGTGAAGGAAAGGAAGAGACATGAATGGAATTAGTGGTACAAAATGGGAAGGAAATACCCATTTCAAGGGATTTTCCATTAGTAGATTGAGAAGAAAAAAAACTAGCAAGCAAGATCCAACAACCAAAGGAGAAGGAGAAGAAAAAAAGAGTTCACTGGATGCACAGGGATTAGGGTCATGTGGTCAGTGTTACCATACTTGTATTTGCTTGTATTTAGATGCTTTTACCTTTGAATTGGTGGCCTACTTTCTGTGACCTTCGTGATAATCCATGTAGTTATATTTGTAGCAATCGATTCCTTTATTCGATCCTTTGTGAACTTTAGTGAGTGAATGAACCACTAATTGTTTGTTGTTGAGTTAGTAAAGCATCGGAACAATGGAATTCATATCTTGAAATTGTCTTCAACCCATTGGTGTGAACCATTTCCCTGTCCAAGCATTTCTCTCATACCCTAGATTCAACCCAAGGTGGTCATTTGCAAGAAAGTTTGCAGTGTAGCTAGCCTATGGTTGGGTAGAGAGTGGAAGTCCCTCCTTTAGTTTCCAACTAAATCAATATACACAAATAAGAAATTCTTGCTTATGCACGTTAGACTACAGGATACGATAGGCCTTATTTTGTTTATGACTAATGGTTAATCTTGTAATGTTTATGTAAGAATGTTTGATTTATTGTATAGTTTGGGTGGATTAGCTAAATCATGTATCTATGGTGAATATCTATGGTGAATATGAGCTTCCTGAGTTATGTGGTTGCAACCTTATTAATCCATTTGCAGGTTTCTTGATATGCCTAAGACTGGTGGTCTGAAAATAATCAAAATTAACCTTTTATTTCACATGTTTTATTCATCTTCCGTGTTTATGAGTTTGGGGAAGCTCCATATTATATCCATGTTTGTGAGTTGCCTCTTGAGTAGTTTAGCTTATATGTTGTGTGAGTGGACTTTCTCCCCCTTTGAAAGAACTATTGATATCTATGTATGTCCATGATGAATGCCTGCTACTATGTTTTCATGGACTATGTGGGGCTCATGGACCTCTGTGTTTGTTGTTATTTGCACGAGATATACAGTTATTGACATGAATATGCATGGTTATTTGTAGTCTAAAATGTGTTTTCATTATCTAATGTGTTTGTGAATTTTGATGTCTCTTGCCTTATTTCATAATGTAAAACACTTAACAAGTTATGAAAGAGATCCATGAGTTGTATGGTTGTATGATATGTTTACAATTAAACTAGTTATGGTCTATGACCTAGTTTTTGGATGTGCTATAACTGACATGGATAGAGTATTCTTAAAGGTTGTAACCTTCCTCTTGTCAAGGGAAGTAACTAGATGTTACAATGAAGTTATGTTGTATAGAGCTTCTTAGAGGAAACAAACTCTTTGATATTTCCTGAAGAAATTTGTTTGATGGATATTATGCTCAGTCTTGTTTATGAACTTGTCATGTTTACTTTATGAGTACCAATTGTTGACATAGATTGTCATTGGTGTCAATATGGCAATATTCGAGGAGCCAAAGGAGGCAAAATAGAGAAAAACAGAGAGGAGCAAACAAAGCTATCAGAGGAGCAAACAAAGCCATCGGAGGAGCAAACAAAGCCATCAGAGGAGCAAAACAGAGCTATCAGAGGCATATCGGGAGTATCAAGAGCAACGTATGCCAAAGAAGAACTATCGGGAGTAATGTATGCCATCCAAAGAAGAACTATTGGTGGAGCAATAGAGAAGAGCGAAAGAGTACAAAGAGAAGGGGCGGAGCAGTATATAATATATTTATGTGCGCAATATACACTATCGGAGGCAGAGTTTACATATATATCAGAATACACCCTCGGAGGCAGAATTTACATATATATCGGAATACACTATCGGAGGCGGAATATACATATATATCGGAGAAATCATATCAGGGGGTTCTACTATGAGCCACTACCCGAAACCCCTAACTGCAATATACATGTGTGATATATATATTATATATATATAAATATATATATATATATATATATATATAAATATATATATATAATATATTAATATATATATACAATGTCCTGAAGCATGCTTTTCAGTGTATTTCATTACATTCGGGCTCTAAGCCTTTGGCGCATTAAACATCAAATTTGCAATATAATATATATATATATATATATATATATATATTATATATATAGAATATATAACTGTGATATGTTGCAGAGCCGCTACAACATTATGCAATGGTTTAATATTATATCACATCCACCCATCTAAACTCACACATTGCAATATACAAAGGGATTTCACCCCTAAAAGCGCTGATTGCGATATATGTCGTGGACCCAATGCAACATTGGAGTTTCATTTAATATTATATCGCATCTGCCCATCAGAACTTGCATATCACAATAGACAAAGGCGTGTCACCCCTGAAAGCACCGATTGTGATATATGTTGCGGACCCAATGCAACATTGTAGTTTGATTTAATATCATATCACATCCGCAAGAGAATTGGCCATCAGCCATCGAGAAGCCGCAACTGCCGATTGCGATTACATAGTGGACCCGATGTAGTTATAGATGCAGGTGTAATGATTTTGAAGTCCGCTCTTAAAAGTTTCGGTCGATTTTTCCATATATTCCTGTGTATTTCAAATAATTGTATTACGCGGGGTTTTTAGGCCAAAAGCCTATAATAACGGTTTTGATAGTTCAGTAGGCTTGAACAATGCCGGTTGCGATTGCGATGGTGACATGGCAGCTTTCTCTGTGTATTTCGGTCCTCGTCGATGAATCAACGTGTCCCTAGAGTGTTTGTGAGCACGAAGAGACTGAGGAAGCCGAAAAGCCGGGAAGCCGAAGGACAAGCTAGCGCAGAGGAAGCAAAAGCGACATGAAGAATCGAGAAGTTGAAGGACAAGCCAGCATAGAAGAAGCCAAAGCGACCTGAAGAATTAGGAAGCCGAAGAGGCAAGCCAACACAGAGGAAGCTAAAGCGAACGTTGAGGAAGTCGAAGAGCTAGCAAAAAGCGGAAACCAACAGTCAGAGGCATTAGGAATACATAAAATAGGAAAAACAAGGAAAGGATATGTGCGTGTGAATAATCAGAGTGAGAGGAAGTCGAAGTTCAAGCAGAGTCAGGAGAAGCAGGAGAACAGGAGTGAAGCATAAGCTTAGCAAGCTTGGGAGCAGAGAACTACAGCAAAATAGTTTATAACAGTTTATAATAAAGGGTTGGAGCCCGCGGGGCTGGAGCCTCAGAACTGAAAGGATTGGATTCCTATAGAGTTGGTGCTTTGGAGTTTTGAGCCTCACAAAAGTCCAAGTTGGTGCTTGGCAACTGATTGCAACCATTTATATATTGTATCTATTTCATTGCATTGTTTGTGTTAATAAAAGCATTTATTCCAGCTATCTATTTCTGTGTTCCATATATAAATGTTTTGGTGATAAAAGGAACAATTAAAAAGAAATATTGATCCACCCCCCGCTCAGTATTTCCAACAATTGGTATCAGAGCAGGCTTCTTCATATTAGCCTAACAGCTTGAAGAAGGATTCATAGTCATGATGAGAAATCACAAAGCGTTAAGAAAACCTCCTCTGTTTGACGGCACCAACTTTGGTTTCTGGAAAAAGAGAATGACCTACTACTTAATGTCCCTTGGACCTGAAGTTTGGCATTTGGTTCTAAATGAGTACGCAATTCCTTCCACTCTTCCAACAAATCAAGACGAGAGGAAAGCATACATTGCAAATGCAAAAGCCTTGAACTCCATCACTAGTGGAATCACTGATTCTGAGTTTACAAAAGTCTTGAATTGTAACTCTACCAAAGAAATGTCGGGTAAGCTAATTAGCTTATACGATGGGGACTCAAAAGTTAAGAAGGCAAAGCTTTGAACACATAGAAGGCAATTCGAAAGTCTGAAAATGGAAGATGAAGAAGATATTGCATCATACTTTCTCTAAGTAACTGAAGTGGTCAACTCTCTTAAAGGATTGGACGAAAACATTGAAGAGAGTACCATTGTTCAAAAGGTCTTAAGATCTCTTCTAGACAGATTTGACTCCAAAATAAGTGCCATAGAAGAAATAAAGGATCTAGATACTCTCAAGATGGATGAACTCCATGGAATCCTCACTGCCTATGAGATGAGAAAAGGTGGCCCAAGCTCCAAAGATGCAGCATTCAAGGCTTCAAAATCAAAGAAGGGGAAAGAAAGGAATGACTGTAGTGATGACTTCGATGTGGAATCCGAATTGGCACAATTTGTACGAAAGTTGAAGAAAAGATCTAAGCTAAAAGGTAAGTACCCTCTTATCTGTTTCAAATGTGGAAAAATAGGTCATTATGCTGCAAAATGTCCTCATAAGCATGATAGTGATGATGAATAAAATTCTAAAAGAATGGTATACAAAAAGAAAGGGATCAATAAGAAGCACCTCTTCTCTAAGCAAGATGAGTCTGATGAAGATGAATTTATAGTCATCAAAAAGAAATCAGATGAAGAAAGTGACCATGCTGAAAGCCAAGAAACATTATTCATGGCATTCACAAATGATGATGACTCAGAGCTAGAAGGAAATGTAGATGAGCTATTAATAAGTGTCATTGAAGAAAATGAGAAATTACGGAATAAAATCATTTCTCTTAACGTAGAAAACGAGGAAACAAAAAGAAGGGAAGATCTCTTGGAAACAAATCTAAAAGAAAAAGAAGAAACTTGTAAAGAACGTGAAGCTGAAATAGTATCTCTGAGGAAGGAATTGGAGCAAGCTAAAAAGGGTTGGAAAAGCTCTCAAATACTTGAGACTATCCTAAAAAGTCAAAAACCTCAACATGACAAATCTAGAATAGGTTTTAAAGGAGAATCATCAAGCACTAAGAATAGTGCGAAAAGCTATGCCGATGCACTTTCCAGCAACCCAAAAGAAGAAAAAGTATGTCATCAAAGGCGCATCCCAGATCCAAAGAATGAAGAGAGAATAACTCCAAATAAGAATGTGGATTTGAATCATTGATATTACAACAAATACAAACCAGTATTCCATCAAAGGCCTATCTCAAATCCAAAGAATGAAGCGGGAGTAATTCCAAGGAAGGAAGTTGATTCAATTTGTGCCTACTACAACAGGTACAAAACTATCTTTCTTGGACATTGTTTCCATTGTAAAAACTTTGGTCATCAAGCCAGACATTGCATGGCTCGCAAGAATGAAACACCAAAACTAAAGGATCAAATAATCAAACCATATGGCCCCAAAAGGCAGGGACAAATCAAGACCTACAATTCGTTTGATCCCTTGACCAATTTTGATCTGATTTGCTCATTTTGCTACAATAATGGACACTATGAACAAAATTGCCCACTCAAAAGAGAAAAAGCAAGCAGTGAGAATCCCAACACGAATAAATGCTCAAAATAATGAAAATCATTTGATTGTGGATAGTGGGTGCTCCAGACACATGACAGGGGACAAAAGAAAGTTTGTCTCATTGAGCAAAAAGGAAGGAAATGTATCCTTTAGAAGTGGATCTGCCAGAATTGCTAGAAAAGGAACTGTTACTCTTATCAATGGAAAAGGAAAAGCCCAAAATTCTCTGCTAGTAAACAGGCTCAAACACAACCTCCTGAGTGTTAGCCAAATCTGTGATCAAGGACATAATGTTGTCTTTAGCACCAAAGACTGTGAAATAAGGAACTCTTCCTCAGGGGAACTTGTGGTGAAAGGAGTTAGAACACCAGACAACATTTACATTTTGAACAAGATTCAAGAAGATAAATGCTACTTAAGTCAAACAGATGAAAGTTGGTTGTGGCACAAGTGACTTGGACATACAATCTTCGAGAACTTGATCAATATTAGCGAGATGAAAGCTGTATGAGACATCCCAAATTTATTCAAAGAAAATCAAGGAATATGTGGTCCATGTCAACATGGAAAGCAAACCAGAACCAGCCACAAGACCAAGGAGTTCTCTACATCAAAGCCTTTGGAGATGATTCATGCTGATTTATGTGGACCAACTAAAAATCCAGCACTCCAAGGAGAAAGGCACTTTGTTTTATTTGTTGATGACTATACTAGAATGATGTGGATATATTTTTATAAAATATAAATCTGAAGCATTTGAGAGTTTTAAGAATCTTAAATCTCTTGTAGAAAATGAAAAGGACTCAAAGATTAAGTGCCTCAGAACAGATAGAGAGGGAGAATTCACATCAAAAGAATTTAATGAGTTCTATAAAATACATGGAATTAAAAGAGAATTCTCTGCTACTAGAACACCCCAACAAAATGGGGTAGTTGAAAGAAGAAACCGAACAGTTCAAGAAATGGAAAGAACAATGCTATTAGCAGCAAATTTGTAGCCAAAATTATGGAGAGAAGCAGTCGGGATAGCTGTCTATACCTTGAATCGAACTCAATTAAGACCAAATTATGAAAAAACTCCTTATGAACTATGGAAAGGAAGACCTGCTTCAGTAAAGTACTTCAAGATATTTGGAAGCAAGTGCTTCATAAAAGTCAATGATGGCTCACCAGGAAAGTTTGATTCTCGGGTTGATGAAGGGATCTTCTTTGGATACTCTACATGGAGCAAAGCCTACAAGTGCTACAATAATCGACGAAGGAAAATAGTGGAAAGCATTGGTGTAAAGATTGATGAAGACCTTCCAGAAGAAGAAATTGAAGAACACAAAGTTGATCCTTTCATTGAAGAAGAAGAACCTAAAAAAGAAGAAATAGATCAAGAAGAAGCCAAGGAAAAATAACCACCTCATACCCCTTCAAAGATGAAGTTTCTCCAGAAATATCATCTAGGAGAACAGATTATTGGCAATAGAGATGAAGGGATGCAAACCCAAAGAAGGATGATAAGTACACCAAAGAAAAACGATATTGCTCTTCTATCCATGATAGAACCAGAAACATATACTCAAGCAAGTAAGGATCCTCATTGGGTAAAAGCCATGGAAGAAGAAATGTCACAAATTGAGAAGAATGAGACATGGGAGCTGGTACCTCATCCAAAGGACAAAAACATTATAGGAACCAAGTGGGTATTCAAAAACAAAATGAATGAAGATGGATAAGTCATCAAAAACAAGGCAAGGCTTGTTTGTAAAGGCTATTCACAAATTGAAGGAATTGACTTTGAAGAAACATTTGCACCAGTAGTTCGTGTGGAAGCTATCAAGATGTTCTTGGCATTTGCTTGCTCAAAAGTATTCAAAATCTATCAAATGGACGTAAAATAAGCATTTCTGAATGGGGATCTCAAGGAAGAAGTCTACATGGAGCAACCAGAAGGGTTTGATCTAACAGAAGGAAAAGACTTAGTCTGTAAGTTGAAAAAGGCATCATATGGGTTGAAACAAGCTCCTAGAGCTTGTTATGCAAGATTAGATCACTATCTACAACAACAAGGCTTCAAGAAGGGAGTGGTAGGAAGTAATCTCTACATTAAGACGAATGAAGGTAAGTTACTAATCACACTTGTTTATGTTGATGATCTGATTTTTTCTAGCAATAATGATGAGATGAGCCATGAATTTTCTCAAAACATGTCAAAAGAGTTCGAGATGTCGATGGTAGGAGATTTATCTCACTTCTTTGGACTACAAGTATCTCAAACCAAAGCAGGATTGTTTATATCTCAAGCCAAATATCTTAAAGACATGCCTAAAAGATATGGAATGGAAGACTGTGCGCCCATGAGCACACCTATGACTGCAAATTACAAATTGAGCAAAAGTGATGACTCCCCTCCAATAGATGCAACTCATTACAGGTCAATAATTGGAGCCCTTCTGTACTTAACTGCTATGAGACCCTATACAATGCAGGCAGTAGGAATGGTGGGAAGATTTCAATCAACTCCTAAACAATCCCATTTGTTAGTTGTAAAAAGAATTCTTAGATACCTAAAAGGAACTCCTGATTTTGGTCTTTGGTACCCTAAGAGCTCAATTCTGACTGTAACTACATATACCGATGTTGATTGGGCCAGAAGTGTAGATGATCAAAAAAGTACTAGTGGAAATGCATTCTTCCTGGGAGACTATTTAGTATCTTGGCTCAGCAAAAAACAAACATCCATATCATTATCCACAGCCGAAGTCGAGTATATAGTTGTAGCAGACTATTGTACTCAAATACTATGGATAAAGGAAGCTCTAAAAGATGTCAACATAGGTACAGATCAACCAATTACCATCTATTGTGATAACCCAAGTGCTATTAGTCTTAGCAAAAATCTAGTGATGCACTCAAAGACCAAACATATACCAATCAAGTATCATTTACTTCGTGAATAAGTAGCTGAACAAAACATCATCTTGGAATATATCAATACTAAGGAGCAGATAGCTAATATTTTCACAAAACCTCTTCCTTGAGAAGCATTTGAACATCTTCATCAAAAGATGCGGGTTATCTCTTTAGCATCACTTAAGTTCATTCATAAAGATGTTGCAAGATAGGGGGAGTAGTTCTAAGGGGGAGTCAGTATGCATTCCTTTGCCATTGATGTCAAAGGGGGAGAAAAGAAGAATATTGCCATCAATAACAAAGGGGGAGATTGTTGACATAGATTTTCATTGATTTCCATATGGCGATATTTGAGGAGCTAGAGGAGGCAAAACAAAGCAAAATAAAGAGGAGCAAACAGAGCTATCAGAGGAGCAAACAAATCCATCGGAGGAGCAAAACAGAGCTATCAGAGGCATATCGGGAGTATCGAGAGTAATGTATGCCAAAGAAGAACTATCGGGAGTAACGTATGGCAGCCAAAGAAGAACTATCGGTGGAGCAATAGAGAAGATTGAAAGAGTACAAAGAGCAGGGGGGAGCAGTATATAATATATATATGTGCGCAATATGCACTATCGGAAGCAGAGTTTACATATATATCAGAATACACTATCGGAGGCAGAGTTTACATATATATCAGAATACACTATCGGAGGCGGAATATACATATATATCAGAGAAACCATATTGGGGGGTTCTACTATGAACCACTACTCGAAACCCCTGATTGCGATATATATAAGTGTCCTGAAGCATGCTTTTTAGTGTATTTCATACATTCGAGCTCTAAGCCTTGGCGCATTAAAACATGCAAATTTGCAAGATATATATATATATATAACTGTGATATGTTGCGGACCCGCTGCAACATTATGCAATGGTTTAATATTATATCTCATCCGCCCATCAGAATTCGCATATCGAAATATACAAAGGGGTGTCACCCCTGAAAGCACTGATTGCAATATATGTTGTGGACTCGATGCAACATTGCAGTTTGATTTAATATTATATTGCATCTACCCATCAAAACTCGCATATCATAATATACAAAGGGGTGTCACCCCTGAAAGCGTCGATTGCGATATATGTCGCTAACCCGATGCAACATTGCAGTTTGATTTAATATCATATCGCATCCGCAGGAGAATCAGCCATTGGCCATCGAGAAGCTGCAACTGTCGATTGTTATTACACAGCGGACCCGATGCAGTTATAGATGCAAGTGTAATGATTTTGAAGTCTGCCCTTAAGCATTTCAGTCGGTATTTCCATATATTCTTGTGTATTTCAAATAATTGTATTGTGCAGGGTTTTTTAGGCCAAAAGCCTATAATAATGGTTCCAATAGTTCAGTAGGCCTGAACAATGTCGGTTGCAATGGAAATGGTGACATGGAAGCTTTCTCTGTGTATTTCGGTCCTCATTGATGAATCAACGTGTCCCTGGAGTGTTGGTGAGCACAAAGAGACTGAGGAAGCTGAAAAGTCAGGAAGCCGAAGTACAAGCCAGCACAGAGGAAGCAAAAGCAACATGAAGAATCAATAAGCTAAAGGACAAGCCAACACAGAGGAAGCCAAAGCGACCTAAAGAATCAGGAAGCCGAAGAGGCAATCCAGCATAGAGGTAGCTGAAGCGAGTGTTGAGGAAGCCGAAGAGCCAACAGAAAGCGGAAACCAACATTCAAAGGCATCAAGAATACATAAAACAGGAAAAACAAGGAAAGGATATGTGTGTGTGAATAATCAGAGTGAGAGGAAGTCGAAGTTTAGGCAGAGGCAAGAGAAGCGGGAGAACAGGAGTGAAGCATAATCTCAGCAGGCTTGGGAGTAGAGAACTACAACAAAACAGTTTATAACAAAGGGTTGGAGCCCACGGAGTTGGAGCCTTAGAACTGAAAGGATTGGAGTCCTATAGAGTTGGTGCTCTGGAGGTTGGAGCCTCACAAAAGTCCAAGTTGGTGCTTGGCAATTGATTGCAACCATTTATATATTGTATCTATTTCATCGCACTTTTTGTGATAATAAAATCATTTATTCCAGCTATCTATTTCTATGTTCCATATATAAATGTTTTGGTGATAAAAATAAAAATTAAAAAGAAACACTGATTCACCCCCCCTCTCAATATTTCCAACACCAATTACCTTTCTTGAGTGTGATTGATTCCCTTGGAAAGATCTATCTTTAGATCAAGACTCTAATCTTGAATGTTCAAGTAATTTGGGCAATCCTTGTATTGAAGGAATTCCTAAACTTGCCCCTTTGTGAAGTGTAGCATAGATTCTACACTTGTATCTAGGCTACATAAAGTTATTAAATCCTAGTGCCATTGTATCCAGCTGTGTGAAGGGCTGGATACATCCTTCATGTGCAAATCACATTTAGGTATCTGGGCAGTCAATACGGTCAACCCTCATAGGTAGTCTAAAATTTGGTGTAGACCAGATAAAATATAAATTGGAGTCATCCAGTGGGGCCTTTCATGGGAAAATCTAGATGCTTGTTTGGTATGGCAAGTCATCTAAGGATTTGATGTTGGACCAAGTTTTGCAAGTGCACTTTTGAGAAAGGTTCGATCCATATTTTGGAATTGCATTGGGGTGGGGCTTGCTGGGATGGTTAATGCACAAGGCCTATATGTTAAATAGTCTAGATAAATTTTATCTAGTGCAGGGCCCACTATGGGGACCATTGGCTCGAAGTCGGATTTCGTATGAGTGTCTGAGGTGGCTTGGTTTGGTGGAATCATGGGCAGGAGCTGAGATTGGAACGAAGCTAGATGTTATGTATTTTGGTAAGTGAGTCCATATGTGGGCCAAAAGTTGGACTACCTCACAAATGAAATGGTTATTCGGTAGTTTGGAAGTCCAAAAAGTTTGCTAAGTGCAAAATCTTGGTGCACACTTGATTTCTTCGAAACCAGATATAACGTCTCTTTACTACAAAACACAAAGGACTTAGCTTGGTGGGACCCATAACCCTAACTGAGTCAGTGGGTATTACATAGGTCATGCAAGCCTACATGGTCACCATGTGCATGTTGACGTGGAATATTGTTGACATGGAGTCTTTGTGGTGTGACATGTGGCATGTTGAATCAACCTTGTTGGATGGCCAAAGAGTTGATTTTTAGATGATACATGGCACTATTAGAGGATTCACATGGTAGGGTGACATCACCTTGATATCATCATGACATCAATCAGGAGTGAAGGAGATAAGTGACGTCACACTGGATAACGTGGCTGGTAGGTGGTGCAACATGTCATACCACGTTAGAGGTGATAGAGGACACAATGTTAAGTTTCATGTCCATAGACGAATTTTTTTTATCCATTCATTTTGTTTAGCACTGAGTTCTTTGACAACACTCCAGAAAATGGGCACAAACTAACAAAAATCACTAGGTGGGGAACTCCTCGATAACTAATGTAAAATTTATTATCTCATTGTGTCGGTTTGTAATGGTAATTACTTCTCACCTTGGCATTATGGCGTGATGGCGTTGGGCATGCTGACATGGTGGAAGCCACTTTAGTCTATGATTGATGTGGCAGAGCCACGTATGCCACTTGGTAGCGCCACATGGCAGTACATGGTGATGCGATAAGGATTAATGAGAAAATATTCAAATGGGCATAAATTTCAACCCGAGGTTGGATTGAGATCAAAATTATATCATAGGAAATCTCTCCACGAGCCAAGCGTGATGGTGGAATCAATTTTGAGTTTCCAAGAGGTTGGAAAAAGAGGATTTTTGTGAACCCATTTTCATAATAGACATTAGAGATTGGATTAATTTTCAAGTAACACCTTCCACAACCTGAGAATAACCCAAGGGAGTGGGAGGGAGTCTTACAATAGGTCGAGGAGAGTTAAATTTTGAATAAAGCAAGGTCTCTCATATGTTAAAGGTTAGTTAGATGTATAATTACACGTTCAATCAAGAAACAATCAAGGTAATTCGAGACAATTTTTGGAACTGAGACCTAGGTTCAAATCCCCCTATTATAGCCTAGGATACGAAGAAGAGGACAAGTCGTCGCCCCCAAAAACTTACTAGCAGTTACGTGTCAGGTGGCAACTAGGTTCCTCTGATTTAAAAAATAAAAATCATTGGAACTGAGACCTAGGTAATCCCAGGTAATGAAATCGTTGGAACTGAGACCGAGGTTCAAATGCCCATGTTGTAGCCCGGGCCATAGATAAGAGGATAGGTTGTAACCCCCAAAAATTTACTGGCAATTGCATGTCAGGTGGGAACTGGATTCCTCTAATTAAAAAAAAAAAACAAAAATAATAAAGTGAAATCTCCTTACCCAAACAAAAACAAGCAAACATGGTTTCACTTAACTATCTCCTTCCAGCTATATTCTCGAGTTTTGCCATCAATTTCTACCAAAAAATTTAGTATGAATTTTTAAGCTTTTCTATTTATCAATTCAGATTTCTCATTTAGTTATTTTGATTATTAATAAAAACTTGACCATTGTATCACAAGTATGGACTTTATATCTAATTTAACTATATTTATTTCACCCCTTCCCATTCTATTCCCACAAAAATTTCTTAACACTTTTTTGAAGCTAATGCAAGGAAATTTTCAAAATAAAGAAATTGTGAAACACTTTTTTGAACCTAATGCTTGGAAATTTTCAAAATAAAGAAATTGTGAAGAAAATAATGAATCCTAAAACAAAATTGATGTTTGTCATTTCAACACTAGTCTATTATCTTAAGCCTGAGATATTACTTAATGAACTTATAACACCTTTAAAATAAAATCATAAATTCCCATAAAAACTTAAAATAAAGTAGTAGAAATGAAAACAAAACACCGTCATTAAATTTTCGTTCATAAATGGAATGAATAAATTAAAGAATGATAGGAAAGTGATCACAACCGTTGGTCTCTATTTTCAAATTTCGAGATTGAGAGACGCGATGAATAACAAACGATCACATATCTTAACCTTGGGATCTCACCAAATAAACGTTTAGATTTTTCGGTGGTTTTCATATAAACCATAAGCAGCCTCCCCATTCCTTCTATAATTGTGGTTGGACGATTTGAGGTTGTGCTGATTGTGTTCCTTTTTGCTCTCTGCACGCCTTCGGGGCAGGCGGAGGAAAGGTTAATTCCCATGGAGATCGGTGCAGTTCAGAGCCTTACTTCTTGATCAAGGATATCATGTCAAGGCCATGGGATGATCCTGATTGTATCCAGATAAAATCCTTTAACGAAGATCTGATCCGACTCTTTTGGTAAAATTTCAGTCTTTAATATGCAATTCCAACTACTCAACAGATTAGTTTTTACTTTAAATGGTTTCCTTAAATTCTGAGAGCTTTTGTTTAAAATTGGATTACAAAACACTTAGAGGTATTAAGGTTGACGTGACAAACCTGGAAAACTTGGTTAGGAGATGCCATGGCTTCTGATTATTATCACAACTAACCCCAGATTTAATTTAAGATTTTGGATGTTTGTTCTATGGTATCTTGGTGAAAAATTACCTAAATTTGTTCTACATAGGAGCTGGTATTCTACATCTTGTGCGCGCACTAATTTTGGATTTTCGGTTTTTAACTAGTCAGTATTTTCACTGGTTACATTGTTTTTAGAGGTTTGCAGCTTGACAAAAGAACAATGGAATCTGTAGTGTAGTACCTCGTGAGATATTTGAACTTAAAATAATCCATACTACTTTGTATTGCTTTCCATTAGTGAGTGAATGTCAAACTATTTGCACATGGAACTTGCAGATAGATAGAATCATTTTTTATGCATGTTTAGAAACCACTATACATGTATGGTTTTGTAATCGGATAACAACTGATCTCCTTTCCATCCAGATCCAGAATGTTGCGACCTTATGGAATTACATCTCCTCAAGTTTAATAGCCTCCCTCAGCTCTGCAACTACTTCACTGATACTCGGCCTGCAAAACGATTCAGCCTTCACACATCTTATCGCTACATTGGCAACACGAGTGATGGACATTATGTTGTAATTTTCACTCAACTTTTTGTCAATGATCTCTTCTATTTTTCCAGGAATTGTGTCCATCTCCACAAAAGGTGTAGCCTGTAAATAGGAACATCAATATTATCATTAGTTTTTATGAATAGCAAAACAGTTTTAATACTCTTAAAGAATAATGACCAGATTCCTCACCCAATGAATGATGTTTAATTTGTCTAAAGATAGCTTTGCATCTATAGGTTGTCTACCGCATATGATCTCTAACAAAACTACTCCAAAACTATATACATCACTCTTCTCAGTCAACCTTTGAGTGCTAAAATACCTGTTAAACAGAACAAAAAGAAAATATGAGCTAAGTATGGCAAGAAAAATGAAAGAATGAGATTCTACAACAGATACAATTCAATTCCTTCACCATCACTAATATTTTAAAGAGAGTACAAGTTAAGTGTGATATACTCTGGATCAAGGTATCCTGCCGTTCCTTTCACCATAGTGGTAACATGAGAAGCCTCCCCATCCTCCTCATCAATCCATATCTTTGAAAGACCAAAGTCACCAAGTTTTCCGTTTAAATTGCTGTCTAGAAGAATGTTTGCTGTTTTCACATCCCTGTGAATAATCTTCGGAGTACAAGCTACGTGCATGTATTCCAATCCTTTGAATAGAAATGGCAGACATTTTGTTATGCATTAATTCCTTTAATTGCCTTTAAGAGATAAAATAGAAATCTACATAAGAAATTGCTTGAAAAGTTTGTCTTTTTCCTTTTGATGCATAGAGTCTACATCTACCAACGTTTAAATTCTAATAAAATACATCACAAGAAAGAGGACATGAAAAAACTACCCTGTGCTGCATCTAAAGCTATTTTCACCCTTGTTTTCCAATTTAGTTCCGAACCTGCGTTAGGACCTGGGAAAGGAAAGTAAAAGCTAAATGAGAATTGAACACCACTATATTTACTAGAGAGTCATATATATTTACCATAAAGACGATCCCCTGGAAAGTAAGAATTGTTACCTTTGGACACCATTATATTTATAAGAAAGTTATATACATATATTTACCATAAAGGCGATCCCTTAAGGACCCTCCGGACATGTGCTCGTAGATTATCATAAGTTCTTTGGATTCATTACAATATCCCAGTAAAGTCACTAAGTTCTTGTGATGAACTCTGGAAAGAACATCAATCTGTTCATCAAATGAACCCGGAGTCATAAATTTTACTCTACATGCTTATCTGGGAATATGTTTAAAGCCACTACAAGATTGCAGCTAGAAATTGAGCTGTGATACTATGTCCAAATGGAAAAATAGAATCTCAGAATTACCTCGTTTAGGAACTGGTGAACTCCTTGCTTGGAGAACAAGGAGAGAACTTTCACCGCAATATCCTTTCCGTCCGGCAATTTACCAAAGAACACAGGGCCGAAGCCCCCTTTTCCGATTTTCGCTCTAAATTTTTGTGTGGCAGTCATCATCTGATCTAGAGTGAAGGCACAGGCCTTTGCTGAATTTGGTTCCATAGTAGTTGCGTCAAGCCATTCCTTGGGCGTAAAGTGCACAACATTTTCCACCCCATTGCTTTCAGTTGTGACGCACTCTTTCTTTTTCCGATACAGAACAATACCAGCTATCAACGATAATACGATGATTGGAACTCCGCTGAGTGTTATTCCGAGGGCAAGTTGTTCCCTCAATTTCGTGTGTCTAGGATTCGGAGGCTTATGTTCCACTGAATCAAGAGTAGATAGGTAGGGGTTTCCATAGTATCTGGTACAGATGAAAGAAAGAGATTTTCAGTTAGATTAATTAGAATTTCCACTGGATTAATAATAATTGTCTTTCGCATTCAAAACGTTGGATGTATATAATATAAAATAGATATTTGATTACTTGAGTGTCAATGAAGGGTTATGCAGTAGTTGTTGAGGAATTTCACCACTGAAATTGTTATTCTCTACAAACCTGTAATATTCAGAGAAAGGTTAAAAATCGATATAACGTAGAATTTGCATAAGAAAATAGGAGGGCAAAGAAGCCTTACAACTCTTTAAGGTTTTTAAGTGCAGATAGCCAGTCTGGAAGACTACCGTTGAGGTTGTTGTTTTGTAAATGTCTGTCACAAAAAAAAATGGTGGATAACCAATCTTTACTGAAAATGTTTGGTGAAAGTCTGCAGAAAAGACACTGAAAAATTTATATCGACAACCAACTTACAGTCTCTCCAACTTTGTTAAATTCGAAAAGTCTGGCAAAGGTCCCATGAGATTGTTATTGTCGAGTGACCTGGTTAATCGACCATTGACAATCCTGTTTTTTAATACTTACCCAGTCTAATTTTATCTAACAAAGAATTGAAAAGCACAAAATTAAAAACAATACATAAAATTAAATTTAAGGATTCGAGTGTCTCCAGTTAACCAGCACCATGATAGATTATATCAAATGGACTTGAGATTTATAAATGACCGTTTCATCAAAGATTGTATATTCCTGATATCCACTACTTTTCTTTCTAACTCACAAATTGAAGTGCATAAATCTCTATATCCTGGTTATATATAGAGATAATATTTTACCCAAAGCAACGTTATAAATCGATACTAGTCTTTCGAAATAATATTATCAACTCATATTATAACGTTATTATCACATTATATTAAGATGTTATTATAAATATTAAATATTCTATTGTTTAAAAATAATTATTTATAATTCAATATTCTAACTAATTTTTTTAAAGGCTTGATAAATTAAAGATACGCTTAAAGTAGATTTAAGATTAAATTAATTAATTAATATTTTTGTTTTTAATTTAAAATAAATAAGATTTTATGTATTTATTAATTATTATTATTTAATATAATTTTATAATAATTTTTTGATATACTACTTTCAAATAATTAAAATTTTAAAATTTTAAGATGTAAGTATTTTAAAAGCCAAAAAATTATTTGAAATGTTAATATAAGTTTCTTCTTAATGGTTAAGAGCATGTGTTTCCTCCTAAGAGGTTACATGTTCAAAACCAGAGAGGAGTAGAGTATGTATGCCTTAGTAGACTTAGCAGTCAAATCTTGTGCGGAGGTGGGTCCCTTGTCCCACAAAAAAGGGTCTCATACACAAATTTGGTGTTTGGCTTGGCCCTGACCTTAAAAATAAATATTATTATTATTATTATTATAAATTATATGTTTATTTTAGATAAATTGGGTTGTGAAATATTAATCTAGTTATGTCTTTTAAGTTATTTTGTTTAAATAATTAGATCAACCTTTTTATATTAAATTTATATTTATTTATAAGATAATATTATATAAAATTTCAGTAAATTTAATTTCTTTCCTAATTTATTTATTTATTCTTTAATTTATATTTTCATATATAAATAAGAATATAATTTTCTATTTATTATATTTTTGATATTTACATAATTTTTCTTTAGATCTCCACTTGTAAAATTAACTTTTTTTAATCTTTTATTTTTTTAATTTTAGTATTAAATTATAATTATTTTATTATTTAATAAATCACTAAAATTAATTTTCTTTCCAGTTTATATTTAATTTATTTTTCATATATAAATAAATTTCTTTGATCTCACCATACTTTTATAAATTAACTCCTTTAATCCTTTAATTTTTATAAATTTTTAATATTTAATTAAAAATAATGTTAATACAAAATTATAAAATTATACTTACATTTTAACTAACGCAGTCAGTTGTCCAATTTGCTCGGGAACCAATCCATTCAGATGCATCGTAGACAAATTGCTGTCAACAAAAAGACATTTGGATATTCCTGAAAGACTACAATCTTACCATTCCATAAAAGCAAAGAAAGGTAGAAAACACAAAAATTGAAACTTACATTTCGGAAATTCTTATTACAGAAGTGCTATTATCGCAGTGAATTCCATCCCACTCGATCAAAAAGCAGGGATCAGAAATCCAAGCGCTCATATTAAACATTTCCTTGATAGCTACGATAGCTTCAACTGTACTTTAAGAACTATTTTGTTAGGAATTCAATTATTACACTTCACTGTAACCATATAAAACGCAGTCAATGTAAATGGATGATAGACAACTATTGGAAATGTGCAGATAACACATATATCATTTTAACCCTCGAAACAACATATTAAGAACGTTGTGCAGATCATAAATTTTGAATATTAGAAGTTTAGTGAGGGCACTTACTATCTTGGAGATTTGTCGCGGGTTGGGTATCAAACACGGTGTAGTACTCAAAAGCGTTGATAATTGGAGGTAAGGTGGAGTAAGTGGCCTCCACGAGGGCAAATTGGAAGTCATCTGTTTGATTGGATGGGATTGTGACCTCTAGAGCAGAATAATTTCGTGGCAGAGTAATGGTGTCCAACATTTTTGCACCATTTATTGTGATGTAAAAAGATCTGGATTCAGACATATCTAGCATCTGGACTTCTGCAAAATACAAAATTAGTAATGATCTTTTCCCTCCTTCGTCGAATGGTCCTAGAGAGAACTGAGCGGGTTCGGAGCTGTTAAAAATCCACGCCGTTCGCATGACAACAGGTGGAGGAAGGTCTTTAGTATTGTTTATTGACGTTGCCTCGTTAGAACTTACAACTTTCCGCATGCTCAACATTAAATTATTCGAAGGGACACTTGGGCTCCATATGCGGTCAAAGTTGTCGTCAGGATACCTGCACAAATTAGCCATTAAATTCAACCCATACAAAAAAATATTACGAGCCGTACTGCATCGAAAGTGGCTATCCCATGGTATAAATTTATTGTTGTAATAAAGATAATTGAGCGAGTTCATGTCTGTTTGATCGCTGAATATTGTAAATACCCCATTTGTCATTTGTCTTTTAGCTCGTTAAATTTGTCTGGTTTAAATTTATCGGTGTAAATTAGTTTCAATGTATATGAATTTCAATACCATTGGGTAGACAATTATAATGGGTAAATATATAAAGTTCAAAATGCTTACCTAATTCCTGAATTGCCACCAATATCAGTTCTCCATATGTATTTCAATATTGTCCCTGGCTTAACCTGCCCATACATTCCCTCTTCTAGCTTCCTTAATTCAATAGCAGAGATAAAAGGATCATCAGACTCCAAGGTTCTGACCAAGCAAATATATAGCACTGTGCCAGAACTCGCCAATATCCTTTCAGCATAACGTTTCCCTACATTTGGGACGCTTAGGTTTCTCATATACAACGTACCCTTTGTTTCAATAGAGAAAGCGAAGCTCATCTCTGTTTGGAGTCCACTGTAATTTCTAACAATGGACCATAATGTCGAGAACGATAACCTTACGAGGTAAGGCACGTGAGGTTCTACAGGCAAGTGATAGCAAGATTTGTTGAGAGGCTTTGGAAAGAAGCGTAGACCATAGGATTTCTCACTCACATTCCCTATGTTTGCTCTCTGACCGAGGTGGTCTATGTAATTATCATCAGTGACCCATCTTATATTGTTTATATCACTGTAATTTGTGCTACTTCCGCAATCAATACTCAAAAATCCTGTAAAACAATATCTTATTAACGGAATAGCAAAACAAATAAACAATGAGCACAATAATAATACAATGTATTCAAATGAAAATCCTTGAAATTACTCCTTGTCTTCAATATAGAATGTTAAATGACCTGGTTGAGCAGTAGTTGCAGCTACGAAACATAGAAGCAAAGTTAGTGGTGCTGTCCAACCGCCCCATTTACCATAGCCAATTTTGTCCATCGTCTCACGTACTTTCATAGAAAGGTGCTTTTCAGTTAGAAACGCGAATTGGAAGCGAAGGATTCACACAGGACGCTTCCTATCTGCAGCAGGATCCCGCGAGTCTGCGAATTCCTGCACCCTTTCTTAAGTTTTTTATCATTTATTTAACGGCGAGAGAAATCGGCCTGTGGGAGGCAGCGTCGTGGGAAAGTCTATTGGGAGGTGCGATCATGATCTCCGAAGTGATCGGGGAAGATTCTGAGGTTTCCGTTCCAACTTCTCATGACAGTGTGAAAGAGTTTGAGCTGAGTAAAATTTGAAGTTCAATTTTAACCTTTTTAATAGGTTCTCAGTTTTTAGGGTTAGAGGCTACTTTTTGCCTTTTCTCATCTAATTTATTTTTATAATAAAAATAATTAATTTTTAAAATTTAAATATATGAATTTAAACTATGCCATAATTTATGTGATCCTTAAAGAAAACATAATTGAAGGAATATTATAAGAATAATTTTATCGTTTATAAAAATCATTTATTTTTACAATATTAAAGTAATTTGAGAATATTAATAGAATAAATTTAATCGTTTTATAAATCATTTAATTTTTATAATATTATGTAATTTGTGAGAAGTAGATGTTTTGGTTTAGGTTAAATCTCTCGTTTAAATTTTATGGAAAGAGTGTGGGGATTAATAAACATCCCATTATAAATGGATCATTTTTCTTTTATCTTATAAGTAAACTGATTCTCAAT